>OZ038399.1:27799215-27849740 GCA_964036045.1 Eutreptiella sp. 'Long Island Sound 2002' | reverse complement strand
TAACCGGCCCCTTTGGGGGACCCCCCCAGACCCCCCCCCCATTCGGTATTCATTCCTTGTAAACGAAGCCTGGACAGCAACCACTCCGAACAGCAACGTCTCGAACCGCCTCCTAACCGCTCCTGACACCCCCGCTCTGTGCCCCCTCCCCAGGCCTCCCTGGGTGCAGGGGTCCCAGCACCACTCGCTTGAGCCTTTGTGCCTTTGTCCCCGGGCCGGGCTTTTCCTTGTGCCCTCCAGTGCCCCCGGGAGGAATTCCAGGGAGCAAATGCCCTGTTTGCACCCCCTCCCCCACCACCCGGCAGTTGGAACCCGCCCTTTTGGGGGTGGACAGCCGTCGCCAGCCCCTTGGGTGTGGCCTTTTGTCGTTGGGCATGACCTCTGCCGCCTCTGATTGCGCTTGCTGAGTGTCGGGGTGAAGGACGTCCGGCAGAGATCCGCACCTGCTGCCGTTGTGGATCGCCCGCCATCTCCATCACAGGCCTGCCAAGCCTCCGGGCCCCTACATTCAGCAGCGATTGCACAGAGCAGGTGCATCAGGAGGGAGGGACACATGCCATGCCGTGCCGTGCCGTGCCGTGCCGTGCCGTGCCGTGCCCTGCCCTGCCCTGCCCTGCCCTGCCCTGCCCTGCCCTGCCCGCCCTGCCCTGCCCTGCCCTGCCCTGCCATGCATGACATGATGTGACATGACATGCCATTACATCATATCATACATGTCATCGCAGAGGGACTGTACAACGACTGTGCACCTCCTGGAATGGTTGCTTATTGACGGGGTTATGGTGCCAAGCAGTGCCTCAGAATCATTGCTGTGCAGTTTGGCCCGCCGTGTATGTGCCTTAGAGCCGCAGCTTGAGCCCACCCTTTTCCCAATCCAGTCATGTACTGCTGCGTCCTGGTCTGCGTATATGCCACCGCAGAACAACACGTGCGGCAGACTCCGAGGGGTGGGGGACCCTGATCACAAATTGTCAACTCTGCTACTTTTGTTTGGTGCATCCGCCAGTCCAAAGCTCGGCCCCATGCGGGAGCAGGATCATGGGGGAGTGCTTGCCCTGCGCGTGCCCTGCGTGCTACTTTTATTCTGACTTTCCCAGATTCAGCCCCCAAGTTCACCATTACCCAATGAAGCCTCGGGCTGGGGAATGTGATGACAGTATTGTTGGGGAGCGACCGCGAATGGGGCTTCCATCAACAAGGGGGTCCAAAGGAACTTTCGGAGGGACGTCAATTGCGGGAACTGATGGGGATGGTGGTAGAGACTCAAGACCGGGGATACCAAAGGAGATGGAGTCCATGGGGCATCGATGATTGACGACTTGCACTCCATCTTGATCATACTCCAACTCCACATGCCCATCATGCAAAAGGCCGGCCACCTTTGCGGTACCCGAAACCTAGTAGACCCGGTGTAGAACACCGTGTCCCCAATGCTCAACTCCATAACAAATAGCAAACGAGGTCTGAGGACACAAGGGGCAAAAAGTGATGCTCCACAACAGACACGCTTAATGTATCACCATGTGCCCAGCTTGGTTTGCCTGTTTCACAATACACATAGATGCACCTTGTAGCCCTCAAACACATCACACTGGGTGAACTGGGGGACAACAGGCGAGGGAAAGGGGCTGGTCCATATCCCCAATCGGAAAGGGGCCGGTCCATATCCCCAACCGGAAAGGGGCAAGTCCGCGAGGAGAAATCATCCCAAATCGCCCCATCCCACCCACCTACCCACCCACCCACCCATCCGAGGGGTAGAATCCACCCCCAAAAACAGGAGTTGGAATCACAAGAAGTCCAAAAAGTTGCCCTGTGCGCGCCCTGCGCACTAACGCTCCCTCCATGGCAACGCCACGGTTCATAATGGTTTCACATGCCGGTCGGTCTGAGGCGTTGACAAACGCTCCCTCAGATTTCCGGGAGGGGTACGTTCAACCATCGGGGCATGCCTCTCATCTTGTCTTGCCTCTTGTCAACTCTGCTACACAGCAGTGGTTGGGAGGCAACCCCAGAAGCGCATAAAAGAGCAGTGGCCGGTATCCTCTTGGTCCATTGTTGTACCGCGGGTCCGTTGGTGCACGCGCGCACGCACCTGACGTGCGGCGGGAAACCCGCGACACGATGGCCCAGACACCCACCATCACCAGCCCCATGCCGCAGATGTCCATGAGGCGCACCCAACTATTTGAGACCAAATGCCCAGATCGGATCGATGGCTTCGCACATTCCGTACAGAGTCCAAGGGAGCCTGCCCCATCCTGCGGTGCATCCACTTCCTGGGAGACAATATCCAGGGCACAGAGAAGCGTGTAGACAGTTGAAATAGGCCCCCGGCAATAAACCTTGAAAGCGCGCCAGACCCCTCACTTGCTATCGGTTGGAGCTGGGGTCGGCGGACTCCATCCGTGAGTTCTTTACCCCCTTGTTTGCTCTCAGGGACCGCCCTGGAGCGTGGATTCCTGTTCCGTGCACACTGTCTTCTGCTCCGACACAGTGCTTTGGTTCACCAATGCCCCATGGGAGATGTGGCAGAAACAAGTGCGGCTCGACAGCCTACATCCCGATCGGCCGTGTCCGGTCAGTCCCTGCTGGAGGGACGCTCGGCTTTACCACTGATGCCATACCAAAACGCCACATGCCCCCGGCCACACACACACACAACACCCCCAATATCACTGTTTGACTTCCCCCGCCGGAACATTCACACTGTCCCCTCACACTGGTGGTTCCCAAGGAAACGGAATTGTCTGGACGCGGGGAGGGGGGGTTGGCACAAGGCGTCGGTATCTGATTGTTTGCTTTTGGCGGCCTATTGGCCTCTCGCCACTGCTCTTTCTGACCCTCTGTGGGCCCGAACGTGTTGTGGTTGTGTCACGCGGGGGGGGGGGGGGTGGACTTCTTGGGTTGAGATGCCCTGGGGGGCCAGGGGGGGGGGGGATCCCAGCACATGGGAGAGGTCAAAATGATCAGCGGGTTGCGCTGGCCAATCTGACCACATAAGTGGGGTGAAACCTGCCACTGGAGGACCCCAGAGCTGGATGGGGAGTGGTGCAAAAAAGAAATGTGCCCGGCGCCTGTGGCGCCCCCACTACTATGGACCAAACCCCGCCCCGGCAAAGGAGGGGCGGGGGAGTTGAGTACGGAAACCGAGGGGTCGCCCAGTCGGCCATGATCCTGGATTTCTGACTTCTGCCTGGCGCCCCGAGGGACCGGCACTGAGTTGACCGCGCGTCGATCAACGCATCCGTCGTCGATGAACGCATTCCAAATGGCGCAGTGGCGGTCATGTGTGGCGGCTGCACCGCAACGGCCTTCATCGAGGCAGGCCACGGCGCGTCTGCCGCATGCGACACTCGCGACTTGTACGGACTTGGAAGGCCCGCGGGTGCGTCCAAAGGAAAAGGAGGGGAGGGGAGGGGAGGGGAGGGGAGGGGAGGGGAGGGGAGGGGAGGGGAGGGCCCACAGGAACGGCGCACCGTACACATGGCCACACCACGGTCCATAACGCTCGTACCCCCCCCCCCTTTGTATAAGCTACGCCAAAGTCCCAAATTAATACGGTCCCTACGCCTACTGTAGCCTGGACACGGGCGTAGCTTGCGCGCAACACATATAACCACCAACCCCGGGCACCCACGTTCAAAAAGAGAGGATTGGATGGTGAGCTGGTGCAAGAAAGGGGCATATAATGCACAAACATCCCCAAAATCAGAGCTATCTGGGTCAAGTGGGCAAACAATCACAACAAATGTGTCCATGACTCTATGTGACTCGCAAATCCGTCACCAAACCCATGTCTTATGTGGCTGCACTAGGTTTGGTACCGAATTAAAAATTGGGTCCCAAATTAATACGGTCCCTACGCCTACTGTAGCTTGGACAAGGGCGTAGCTTATACAAGGGGGGGGGGGGGTACATGCTGGTCTGTCTAGGGCGTTTGACAAAACGTTCCCTCAGATTTCCAACAGTGGTACACATAACCGTCAGGGCATGCCTTCTCGGCCACGCGTGTCCAGGGGGACGCCGGGACTCTGTCGTGCCGCTAACTCTCTGAAAAACATAGCTCACAAACCCGTAGCTCCTCACACTCTCAATCTCCCCGAACGCACGGGGGCATCCCATGGAAATTGTTTCGCTCACATTTTGGCCATGTTCCAACCCCATTTTATCATCACAAACCGACTGCGCGCGGGGGGGGGGGGGGGGGGCTCAGCGGTGGCGCGTACGCACAGGCGCACACAAACACACCCACGGGACGTGACAAATGGGCGCTGACCAAGGGGCGTAGTGCTCAGGCGCCATCATGTGGGCCGCCAGACACGCACGCCAGACGCGACCGAGCGCGTTTGGACAACAACCCGCACACGCACGCACGTCCACGGGGCACACAGGCCCTTCTCCCCCGCTTGCGGGCGGCGGTCCGCAGGTGTCGACGTGTCAAAGAAACTCTGGGCAAGTGGGCCGTGTCACGACGAGTGCATGCCACGGGGATGGTCAGGGTCCGAAGGGTGTGCAGTGCCGGGGGCTCCACCTGCACTTTTGCAGAAATCGCGCTCTGCGGGGCCTCGGAATGCAATGGTATGGCGGTGCGTGCGGCCCGCAGCCGCAGCGCAGAAGCTGCCGGCGCTCCCCACAAATGCACGGCCTGAGTCCCATTCTGCTGCGACGGGCCCCAGACTGCGATCATCAGGACCACGCATGCCAGGCTCAGCAGTCCCAAAGGCCTGCGGTGCAGGCCCAGGGGACAAGAGGACAGAACAGGCCTGCCTGGGGGCAGACAAGCAGAGGACTGGGAAACGGGCATGGGTCTGTGAACACAAGGCGCGTGGGTGCCGGCGATGTGCGTCTGCACAAAGAGCCCAAGAGTGGACGGCAGGTGTGGCTACTGGAATCCCATGGACGCAAAAGTGATGTCCTAGCGATCCCTCTGCCTGAGGTGAGCAGCCTCTTGTTGTTGCAGGAAAAGCTGATTCAGAGGGAGTGTTTGCCCCACACACCCCTTTTCAACAAACATCCCCGTGTTGCAGCCCCAGGGGGAGTCTGTGTACAACATGCACACAGATAAGTTGTGGCCAAAGAAACAACGAAGGGCGACACTACCTGCCCAATTGACCATGGGAGCATCCTTGAATTGCATGCAACAAAAGATCACATTCGGAAATTCCAAATCCATGGCATTACATCACACTTACAATGCTTCACACAGAGTGTGTTTCCCACAAATGGAAGGATTCACACAATTGGTACAATGATCTTCGTTGTACTGACCACAAGGCGTGGTGCTGTATTTGTACCTCACCAGAACAGTCATCTGCCTCAAAGGTGCTGAAGGAATCAACACTTGCCCAACCAAGGTACATGGTCCCATGACCCGTATGGTGGGTAACGGTGCAGCCCAAACTGCCCTGATGCCAAATCAAGAGATCAAGAGTGATCAAGATGCAAGCGTGGTGAATCTCGTAACACATCTGGGGATTGGAGACAGCAGAACTTCGTATCTGTTGGCATTGCTATATTGCTGTGTTGTACAGAAGCCGTTTCCAATCTGGTGTGTCTTGCCAAATGTGCATGCAGTGCAGCATGCAGTGCAAATAACATTGCCATGATCAATTGATAACCATCGTTCCCATAACGTTGGACAGCACACTCTGCAGGGCAGCATCACCATTGCTTCGAACGCATGCAGTACCCATGGGTGGCCACTGAAATCAGATCACTGGCATGGTGTTTGGCTGATTTCAATCGCAACCGAAGCGCTACTCGTTAGGGCACCGGCATGACTACCGCTGAAGGGGTGGGAAGATGAGCAAACAGTACCTAAACACTTGCCTTTTGCTAATTTTGCACATCATGGTGATACTCGGCTGACTTTACTGGGGTTAACAGTCTTGACTACCAAGCAGGGCTTCCATCAGAGTGCAAGAGCAACGCCAAAGTCCCATCTGATTGTGTATTGGGTGTAAAAGGTGTGATGCAACCCGAAAGTGTATGCCCTTGAGGCCACAAGAAGGTAGTGCTCTTCTTCTCGTTCACTCTCCCTCGAAACTATTGCCTTTGGCAAGGCACCTCAAAGAGAGACAAGAAAAGAGCCCCGGGCGAAATGGATCTAGCGGCCCCTATGTGGGTCCCTATGGGTGCTCAAGTACCCAGTTGAAGTTGGGTCGGTTTATACACCACCTGACCCACCAATGCAGAATGTCGTAACTGATGTGTGATTGCACGCAAAATTCTGTTCTGTCTCCATAAACCAACACGTGATCTCAAATTTATAGTATTCCGGATTGCGTGCATATTGTCCTGTAGCACGGCCAACTGACGCCTGACTATGGCGCTTTCTGGCAACCGTGCGCACTAAAATCCACACCCATAGAGTTCAGCTACTTGTTGATTGGACACCCAACTAGGGCACTCAAAAACCTGACCATGGACCCCATCAAAGAACCCAGCCCTATACCTGACTGATGACATATATTCAGCGGCATCAACTGCCAGCCACTTCACTGCCATGTTGGGAACAGCACAGTAGATAGGGTTGCACAGCGGTCTGTGGATTGTGGTCTGCAGTTTGTGCTCTGTGTGCTCTGTGAACTGGAGTCTGTGGGCGGTGGACTGTGGTCTGTGTGTGAAGTGTGGTCTGTGGTTGGCAAACATTGGTGTATACAGCCGCACAGCAGCGCAAAGCTATAACGACCATCTACATTCCCCAGGGCAAAACTGAAATCATTTGACTCTGGTTGTGATGGGGCATGAAAATGTGGGTTAGGGACAAGAAAGATCGTTGAGCCATTGGCTGAAGCAGCATCTCTCCATCAAATGAATTTGACCTTATTGGATATGTGGTCATTACATATGTACGAAAGAATTTGCTCATATTCCTGCATGCAACCCACGTTGCGAAAAACAACACTTTTTGGAAAGATTCATCTCTCTATTTTGAGGGTGCTGAACGCGATGGAGAATGACGTTTTCTGCCAATCATTCATTTAAGGGGGGGGGGGGGTTGGCACTTCCCTCCGTGCAGGCCCCATGTGCAAACCCACGCTTGCAACTATTTGGGCAACAAAACATATATAACGCCCTCAACGTTCGAAACGTACGACATATTGGGGTTGCACATGCAAATTCCGTGTTTCAAACATTTAAACATTGTGTTGCATTCCTTTATGTTTCTGAACGCTACATACGTTTCTAAATTTTCTAAACGTTGAGTACGCCCTCAAACGTATGTTTAGAACGTACAAAACGTCCCATCTAAAACATGTGTTAAATATTCTTTTGGCTTTTTTCACCTCGTTTGGCCATTGGGCGAAAGATGGGGCTCCTTCGTGAAAGAATGCATTCACAACATGCTTATGGAGCTTTCAACCTCAACAGCTTGAAAATTGAAATCTTCGGAAACTGACTCTTGGATATTGTGACCACCTGCAACAATGAAATACCACATGTCAAGCATGTGGCGTGCCTTCTGTGTGTTGTGTTCACCGCATTTGTGAAATTGGCCATTGGTGATGTTGAATATTGAATGTTCCACCGCTTGGATACTCATTGCATGATGAAACTTCTCATCCAAGGCAGGCACATATTCCGGAACTGGGGTTTGATAATTTTACGCAATATTCCGGAAATATTACGGAACATTCCGGAATATTCCAGCAAATATTACGGAATATTCTGGAATTTTGTTCCGGCATCCGGAACACATTTTCGGACATTCTGACCGGTCAGAGGAGGTACTTGCAGTCTGAATTGAACAAACAGCACCATGTTTCAACATTCTGGACAAGGGCTTAAATTGCAAATGGTATTCATGTACTTTTTTTTTGTCTCGAGTGAACAAAGTCCGAAAGCTGCGAAGGTGAGTTCATATGCCCATGTCACATTACGGTTACATTGCCCGGTTCATATAGTATCTTAAAAGTAGGCCTGCCCCTCACAAAGAGAGGGAACACTGCTTTCTCCTGATGATACTACAGAGGATGCCGTCTGGCAGCGGCCAAGTCTTCAAACGAAGACTAAGAGCCAGAAAAACCTTTTCGAAAATACAAACACCAAAATTGAGACACGCGTATCAACAGCATCACTTCCAGGATCCAGACATTCAATTGAACACGACAGAATGGACAGAAGGCTCACCAGGCACCAACAACAGACCAATAACAGAATAGGGCAAAAACAAACACACAGCGTAACAGAATAGGGCAAAAACAAACACACCGCAGGTGTAGGTAACAGAAATAGAGAGGCATTGAAGTAAAGCTTGATGAATTATTTCATACCCACTCTTTACCGCAAAAATGACATTCAGGATGTTGTGCGCTTTACACAGCAAATATGCAATAAGATGAGTAGTAGCGATTGTGTTAGATTGCACCGTCACATGCCTGCCTTACTCAGCAAAATTTGAAACTGACTACTTATTTTTTAAGGCATGGCGGTCCCCTGCTGTGAGCATTGCACCAAAGCGGCCTAACCACGGGCAAGATTGCGTTCATGGCGAGCCGAAGTTCACCCAGAGGAGCAATTATTGTACACATGCACCTATCTCAGGGTCCCCAGTGATGCTTCTTTTGAGCCTGGATCCGTCGGTTCTTGATAGGGGACTAGGACCAGTGGGCAACATCCCTATTCCCGATTTCCTGTGGGATTTCCTTGCGCCCATTGATTTTCAGGATGTCACATCTCGGGATTTGGGTGAGATGCCAGAAATCTCTCAGGAGGGCCTGATTATGGCACGTGCTTTGGTCAGGGACCGAGTTCTCCGACCGTGTACGGGGGGGGGGGGGGGGTTAAGGGGGGGCCAAATGGCTACCTGTTTCCCATCCCCAAAAATGAAATGAAGGCTTCAATGATCATGCAATTAGTCCGCCTAAATAAACAGCACTGCTTCATGCCACCCCGTTTCAGTTTGCCCTCTGTTGAGGACCTTGCTTTTCTTATACAAGCGCACACCATGGGCCTCTCCCAGCTCTCCCTGGGGGGACCTTGCCTGGGCCACCTGAGCGATCCCTTTCTACGGGAGCTTGACGATTTGCGCCTGTTGGCGGTCCCAGGTGAACCACTTTTAGCATGTCATATTGACCTTACTAATGCTTTTTGGTCTTTAACATTGCCGGAGCCCTATAAGAATAGTTTTCGAGCGCACATCGACGGAATGACTTACGCCTTTTCTTGTCTCCCCTTCGGTTGGCGTTTCTCCCCGGTTATTTGCCAATATGGCCTCGCCTTCGTGACCAGTTCTGTGGATACTAGTGGAGTAATCGTCCTTCACTATTTGGACGACATCTTGGTTGTTGGGTATGGACAGTCTAGGGTGGGTTCGGTTGCTCAAAACCTGTGTGAAGCGCTGAGATAGGCAGGGGCGGTTATCAGTACTAAGAGTGTTTTGGATCCAGTGCCTGAGATACAGTGGTTGGGAAAATGGCTGGTGCTGTCTGGGGACGGGGCGGGGGTGTTTTCCAAGGGTCAAGGGGGGGTTGCCCTGCTAGGCCTTTGGATTCGTGCCGCCGTCCGGCCCCTTACCCGCAAGCATGCGCGCCGTATACTGGGGCGGTTCATTTGGAGTTTGCGACCCGCTGTGGGTTACGCCCCTTTTCTCAGTGGGTGGTGGGCCCACTATCTGTGGGGTGCCAACTGGCTCCAGAATTGCCCTGGTTCCCTTCTAAAAAGCCTTTTGCACTGTCTCCTCTTGTCTTTTAGGGCGTGGACCCCACAGTTGCTCCTACCCCTAGGTGCATGTCGGGGGGGGGGGGGGGGTTCTGTATGTGGATGCCGCCTACAACGTCAATCGTTTCAAAGTCGGCGTCTGGGGGCCGCTTTTGGGTGGGAGGGTGTTCCCGTGCTCCCCGGGTGTTCGTACCCAGCAAGAAGCAGAGCTTGAAGCCTTGATCCGCGGGGTGCTTGTGCATCAATGTGGGATGGCCGGTGTGGCGTTTGGTTGGGGATAATTCCTCGGCCTTGGAACATCCCAGTCCCCCATCAAGAACCGACGGATCCAGGCTCAAAAGAAGCGTCACTAGGGAGGTAGAGTCCCGAAGCACACACGACCAAACATCCCCCCGCAAGGAGTCGAGGGCAGCGATCAAGCGCTCGTCGACATCTACCATACCCAAATCTCTCGCCACACGCCCCCCTTGGATGAACAAAAAACGGATCCGCCGGCGCAGTAAGTCCCTCAGGGAACTGTTCAACCGAAGGCCATCAGAAATTTCCCTTAACCATCTCCGTCCTTGTTCCGACCGAAGTAAAGCCTCCACCGCCCCCTCACGAGGGCACTCACTGCTTACCGGCGGCCCAGGCTGCACGTCGGGCCAATGCTGCCAGGTGCTGGGCCCCAAGCCTTGCTGTAGCCCGGGGTTTGGTCCCCCACGTAGTAAAGCCCATGGGCCGTCCTTGGAATCGCCCTCCACCCTGCTCTCCTGCAACGGTCCGTGTTGGACAACTGGGCCCCGGACGGTTGCCTAAACCCATCTCCTCGTCTTCCCCTCCGTCGACGTCGATGGGGGCCTCCCAAGATGAACTGCAGGCGTCCCGCGGCGCTGGCTCCGGGTCCACGGACCTCGTGCCCTCTGGGAGTGGGTGCTCCTTTGGTAATGAAACTGTGGTCTTTCCGGAGGAAGCTCGCTTCTGTGCTTTGGGCCGCCCTGCTCCACAAGGCTTCTCGCCACGTTCGGACTCCTGGGTACTTCCACTGGGGCCTCCACTGCCCGCGCCCGGGCCCGACCTTGGACGCTTGACACCATCTTGTTGCACTTGTTCGCCTGCAACGGTCTCAAAGAGCTCGGTGAGGCTGGGCCGCCATAAGTCCTGGACGCACGTTTTTTGCCACCTAATGCCTTCATCGGCTGGCCAAGGCAATCGCGCAACCTACAGGCATTCAAAATCGTCAGGGGCAGACGCGTACAGGTGCGCGACTTTGATGCTGTGCCACCTGCCCCACCACAAGAGGTGTCGCCAAGGCAACCCGAGCCTGCTCTTCTCCAGGAGTGCCATCTCGCCTCACACCTTTTTGACCCTTGCAAGAGCTAGGCCATACCCATTTCAAGGACGGCTGCTCGACCCACTGCTGGCGCTTCACCCGGTGCGATTCGGCGTAACCACGAGGCCCATGCCTGAGCGTAGGGCCCAACACGACGTGTGACTTGACATTGGTCCCGCTTGATCCCTTGGAACGTGATACCCGTTTTGGAGATGTTAGATCGTTGCAGAGATGAGATATCTCCCACCCTGCACAGGGTAGCGAACGACAGAACCGCCGCCGCATTGACCTTCCATTCCCCCACCCCGGAGCAGGCTTCACCCATGAGTTGGGGGAGGTTAGGTCCTCCAAATTGGCGATTTCCCGGGGAATCCACTGATGCTTTTGATAGGCGCCATAGCCTGTCCCACCACAATTGTGGGATCCAGCCCAGGGTGGCCACCGTCTTGAGTGCTGAAAAACAACCCCTGGCTGCTCCGGCTTTCTGGCCCTGGGCAAACATGGAGAGGAGGACCTTTTCAGCCAACGCCTGCATGTCGTTCGCCTCGACGGTGCCCCCGAACTAGGCAAATCGCCGTAAGTGGCTGGCATATGTCCATCTTGTTGCTGGTCTCCAAGTCGACACTAGGCACGCTGATGGGCACTCCGTGGGATCGGTCTCACCCATGATCTGCCATGCGTCCACCACCACCGGCCAATCGATGACGCCCTGGGAAGCCACATGGGTTTGCGCGAATTCGGAGCCCCTCCCTGCGAAGCGGTCCAGTCGTTGTAGCATTTCCGATGTGTCCAACGGCCGGACCGCCAGATCCTGTCATTCCAGGCGCGGGCAATTCCACACCCATCGGCGCTCGATGAGCCCGTGCCCCTTACAGGTCTTGCAGGGTCCCACTGGGGCGGAGTCTAATCGGACCCATTCTCCTTTGTGCACCTCGAAGAATTCAACTCTATCTACCACTTTAAACCGACGCCGCATGACCTTTTTAAGACGCCCGCCCCCCCCCCTGGGGGCTCAGGCCTACCGTGAAATCCGGGTCCGCTGATGCTTGCTTAGAGGAACTTGACTCCGTTACATACCTCTCTTTATAACAGTGGACTGACGACCAAACCAGCAGCCAGAGGGACTCAATCATCAGGACTACCGAACTATTCAAGGATAGCACCGGAGGGGGCGTGTCCGGGTTCCTTCCATAGGGGTATCCCATGAAGCTCCTCCGGCCCCCACCACCTCAGTCCATACCGTGGTGTCTTTCTTCAGCTCCTCCGATCGGTTGAACAACAGCGGCTTCTGTGCTGCATCATCCCATGGGGGGGTCATTCGCATGGAGTCTAAGGGCAGGGATTCCTTAAGGACCGCACACTTGAGGTAATGGAGCACTCGTGTTACCCGTTGGGGGTGGTTCCACACTAGGGCCAGGTCATGCAACTCCTTAAGACACAGCGGCGGTACAGTCTTTTCTCGGCGCTCGGGTGCCGTTGATAGGCTGTTGACCTTGTCGGAGAGGGACTTGATAAGGGCGGCCTGTCCTTCCAAGAGACTATGCAGAGCGGGGTCAGTAGCCTTACCTATATCCTCTGAAGGCACACGAATCTTTTCAAAGGCCCCGGAGGCAATGTTGAGCTGCACCTTCTCTATCATGGTGTAACCAATTAGGTTCTCGACGAGTGCTTCTTCTATCCCCCGGAATCCCGAGGCATGGGCAAAAGTCTGGCGCCACTGTGATCTCGAGTCCCCCAGATGGCGAAGGGACTTGGTTAACCTCATTTTTGCCGTAGCCCAGGATGCGGCTAGGGTTCCCTCTCGCACAGGGTCGTGCACTCCGGCCTCGAGGTAATCATGGAACTCCATACACTTTGCCATCTTCCCCAAGCAAAATTTCAAAAACAATCTGGATCAAATAAAGCAGGCTAGTAAAGGCTAGTAAAACTCCAGTTAGCAAAGCTAACAGTTGTAGCACCGTTTTGGCAAAAGTAGCATGGGAAACGCACACAATGGCACCAAGTTAGGCGCAAACACAGCAAAAAGTTGTCAAATTCGCGCCTCCACTAATCCCCCATTCAAACGACCGCTTCACAAAGGGTACCCTCCCCCCCCCTTTGTCCTTCCCCACCCCAGGGAAGACGGTCCCCCACCAACCCCTGGGGGACGGTCACCAAGTGATGGTCCCCCACCACCCCCCGGGGGACCGTAGTGCCGCCGTACACGCACACTGTGGGGCACAGAAATTGCGGCAGAAGACGAAATAACACAGTATAAAAAACGTTGGTGTGCAGAGCTTGTCGCAGTGACAAATGAAAGCAAGTAATGCAACAATATAAAAATAATGCGCGCGCTCAATGGGCTGCCAATGTAATGAAATTTACTCCTTGACTCGCTAGGTGTAGAATTTCTGCGTCTTGCTCCATTTGACCTTGAATTCTTGAACATGCTCACCACTTTCCACAGGAATGCTTTGGACAGCACCCTTGGGCAGTAGCTTGGCCCTTTTGGGGTTCAACAAGTGACGGTCCCCCACCCCCCCGTGGGGAAGGACAAGGGGCGGGGAAGGACAGGGGGGGGGGTACAAAGGAGACACAATCAGAAGTCAAAATGTACGCTAGGGGCAACAATGATGCCCCTAGTATCTCAAAGTATGGGTCTCTAGTACGGCCAGGCGCCCAAATAGTTGCACTGCACGCGCACTGCGCTAAGTGAGCCCCCTTTGTTTTGGAATACCCCTCGGAGCATGCAAAATAAACATGTGCACCCATAGCGTACATAACCAGGTGGCCAACAAGCATGGCTGGGAATGTGAATACACCATCAAAAACACCGTTCTTGTTCCCACCAAAAAATAAAAATGACTGTTCCCTTGCACGCACCCCGCTGTGGGAAGCAGATGCAGGTACCAGTCCAGATGCTCCTGATGCCAAGCCACAAGGCGTCTGATCATGTACCCCCCCTCCCCCCCCCCCTGTCCTAATACGGGCCAGGTTCTGGTTCAGGGGGGGCAGCATTGCGGACACACGGGGTTGCCGTGTTTGGACAAGCCCATGAACGTGCCACGGAACACATGTTGCAGACATAGGCCAACCCTACCCTCAAAACATGACAATACAAAGCATTTCTCTTTGTATACGCAACTCAGGTACCACTCAGTTCATTGCATTCTGATTGATAGGCACCAAATAGAATAGACGCCGCACACCCGGCGCCACACATTACATCTCAGCAGCGTGCAGCATTCACTGGGTGCCCTGTGTGCAGGCTGGCAAGCACATAGAGGATGCTGAAATGTCAAAACAAAGCAACAGGCTGAGACATCTGACGTACATGTGGGATCTAGGGGGTGGGAAAGATAATGGGCACATAATACTGATGTGGGGGGTGCGAAGACAAAATGCACACAAATACCCCTCCGCCCCATGTCCAACGAACAATCTGGTCCCTAGAATTTACGGTCCGAACAATAGTGTTCGTTGGACACACCGTTCGGTGCGCGCAACAATATTTTGAAACGGCAGTAACACATCCCTGGGCACAAGTTACCAAGCCCATTCAAACCACAATGCGATGGAGGTCTCCAATTAGCACTTTTGAGAGTGGAAGCCCTTGTTGTGGTCCCGCTTCATGCGGAAAAGTTAAACATGCTCCCCGGGGCCCTTCTTGTGCTTGGCATGGGCAGCAGTGGTGGTACCGCTTGTATAGTAGTACCTCCCGGCCAGGTGCAAGCAGAGAATCAGTCATGGTGGGCAACAGAGGTCCTGTAGTTGAGGGACACCATTCCCTCACAACCTGCTTTACAAATTTGCCCACCATTACTGCAAGATACATCACAACAGCCCCTCGCCTAAGACCGCGGTGCTGGAGCCCGATACCTAATTTAGTACCTAGTTAATTAGATCCTCAAAAAATACGGTCCGAACGGAATTTTTCATTGGACACAGTGTTCGTTGCACACGGGGAGGGGGGGCATCCCAGCCGGGTACGGCGGTCACTGCGAACCCCCTGGGACACAACTGATCAGGAAAAAAATCAGCTGTTACCAGTCACGTTGCCATAGGCACCTTTCATGGTACCAGATGACGGCAGAGGGTGGTGGAATGAAAGCGAAAGGAACGAAAACAAAACAAACCAGGCGGCACAGCAACAGAGTGGCACTAGCATATCATCAGACCGGCTTTAAAACACAAGTTCATTAGCCATAGCCATTGCAGGGTGAAAAAAAAGCCTTCACCACGGCCCGGAGGTGGCATGCAGTGCAACGAAGTTCCCCGTGTTTCCGTTTGCCAGACAACAGACAACTGGGTGTCTTGCAGCTTGAAGTAGGCATCGCAGACAACAGGTGCACAGAGGCGATCTGCACATCAGAGATGAGTACTGGAGTGCACAAAGTGCAATAATAGCATCAGTATCAGGCGTGACCACACCTCCACCAACCATTACACACAGCTTCTGCGCCAACAAGATCACCCGAGCCACATCCACCTTCTTACCATTTTCCTACAACTTCATCACCCCCCCCCCCTTGAATAGTAAGCAATGGTATCCTCACACCCCGGGGGAACATGCTCAAAGTGACAGTCCCCTCGGCCCCCAAGGGAACACAAAGGATGCATGACACGCAGCAAGGACAAACATCCGTGCTATAGGGGAACAGCCATGCGCCACCACAGTACCAGAGCACTCATATGTGATGGACTGGTAGTCAGCACGACGCTCTGAGGGGCCCAGAATCCTGGCTGCCTCCTGAACATTGGAAATTGACAACAGCACCTGGTGAGTACGTGTCAATATGATGGACATCCATGGCTGAAATTGCGACAAACCAAGTGTTCTACATGATACAGGGTACCATGGGGGAGCCCTTGCAATGCGCGCCCAGTGCACGTGCACTGCGCACTACTTTTAGACTACATTGCCCCCCTGAAGAGGGCTGCCATCACCCTCATCAACAGGGATGTCGGGAGGGACTTCCGGAGATGGTAGGGGTGAATCGAGACTGGGGATACCAAAGGAGATGGAGTCCATGGGGCATCGATGATTGACGACCCGCACACCATCTTGATACTGCAACTCCACATATCCTCCGTCAGAATGGCCTATCACCTTTGCTGGAATTGGAAGCCCGGTCCACGTGGTTTAGAACACCTTGTCTCCAATGGTCAACTCCAAAACAAGTAGCAAAAGAGGTCCGGGGACACTGGGAGGTCCACAACAAGGGGATGTGCATGGCTACAATGGCAGCATGGACCTGTGCATCACCAGCTAACAATGGAACCAAGTTAGTCCAACATTGCAAGAGGGACCAAGTCTCCTCGCAGTCAAGCTCTGCCTTTCCTGCCTTTCGCAACCAAAAATCAACCTAGAAAAGAAACCATGAGGGGAAATGAGCACAAAATGTTTAAAAAAAAAAGACTTAAAACAGTTGAAAATGGGTGAAACCCCAAATATGCCATCTCCCCGATGCAGAAGAAGCATCAAAAACCTGTTGTCATACAACAAACATGCCCCTAGTATCATGAAATATGGGTTTCTAGTACGGCCAAATGGCCAAATGGTTGCGCCATTGTGTGTGCACTGTGCGCGCACTGCGCTCAGGCCACCCCGAATGTGGTGCCTTGGATGCAAGAAATTTGAAATACACAGCAATGCACCAATAATACTACCTTGTCCAACCAGTAAACACTCAAGAGAAGTTCAATATCCAACCTTGTCAGCAAATGTGTCGCCTCCCCAGTTGCTATACTATTCAAGGGGGGGGGGGGGGGACTTGCGTCCATTTACGAAATTTTAAGGGGGGTAGAGGGTGCCTCTCACACACTGCACATTCCGTAGAATGCAAGCATCTTGGGATCTAGGCTGTGCTGCCGGACATGGCCCCAGGACTAGAAACGCAGGGACGCGGTGGCTTGCAGTGTCCACTTGAAGGAGTGGTCATGGATGCACACCACCGCATACACCCTGATGGATGGTGTGCACCTTGAGGGCAGCACCATTATACGCAGCAATGGAATAAATATTGCTTTGGGCGCCCTTGGTGCCCTTGTGCTGTCGGGCACCTGTCGACCCCTCAGGCCAGTACTTTTGCCAACCAAATGTGGCCGCAGGCCCCCCTTAAGAGGGGGGGGGGGGGCAGGGACGCATTGGAGCGGAGGAGGGGGGTGGGGGTCTGAGGGGGTGGGTTGACCCTCCTCCTTGACAACTGCTCCTTGAAAGGTTTCAGCACCGAAACACCAGCACAGCCCACACAACCTGCTCCTGGGTCGGAGCAGCTGTGGGGCGTGCACCAGCAGTAGGAACATTTATTTATCAAGAGTGTGCGGCATCTGTAGAGAACAATGGGCAACATGACACAAAGCACTCTACAAATCCCTCAGGAATGCCCCCAAGAAGCTTCAGCATTGAGAGATGCCACCACCAGGCACTTATTGACCCTCGAACTGCACCTTACAGTGTCAACCTAAAAAATTTCCAGGACCCGACTCAGGGTCCACCTGCATTCCACCTGCATTGGAAGAGGGGGAGGGAGGGGGGGGGGGTCTGAGAAGGGGGGGGGGGGTTGGACTTGGGGGGGGGGATGGGAGCGGGGGGGGTGGTTGGACTTGGGGGGGGGGGCTCCTCCTTCCACTTTTTTGTTCTAATGCGGGCCTGGGGGAGGGGGGGGTGCTGGTAGCCCCCCTCCCCAGGACAATAATACAATAAAGAAATCCCACAGGGCCATCGACCATGGGCGTACAGGTACAGCTGGAAGCGCTGATCCAGGTTGCAGATTTGCAAAGGGTCTGCAGGCCGGCATGTGAAAATACAATGATACAATGGAATATTATAATTCGCTCGGATAACATGATGGGTAATGAAATGAACAGTTCCGGCCCATTGAAGGTGCCATGTGCCAATTAATTTATGACCAGGGCATTTGGTGCTGGAAATTGATCGTAGTACATGACAACACACAGAAATGCACCATTCTGGGGTTGTTCAGTTGAAGAGGCGCTTTCAAAAACATGACCGCTTCATGGTGTTTGTAGGGGGCGGATATCAGAGATGCGCAGTACATGCCCGCCCCTGCATAAGCGCAGTGGAGATGGAAAAAGATATTCCTGAGAGCATGGCAAACATCGCCGGTTGGCCAAGGGCAGGTCGTTGGACAAGGTCGTGGACACGTCTGCATCCCACAGTGCTACTTTCTTTTTGCAGCATTGCAGCGGAGGTGGGTGCCCATATACCGTTGCCGATGCCCGGCCCCTTGGCAAAACAATATAGATCATCATTGTTTGCCTTTGCTTGGACCATTTGACACATGCTTGCACCAACTTTCGTCCTACAGCCACAAACTCATCAGTACCGAGGGAACAAGCCTCGGAAAAAACGCCAGTTGTCAAGGGGGGAGGCAAGGGGAGAGGGAGGTACCAACTGTGGGACACTGCATGCGCTGGTCGCATCATCAATTGGAACTTTTGGCCACCTTGGTGCCCAGTTCTCTGTGGTGTAGGCTTGCCTAAGGCAATAGAATTGATGGGAATGAAGAACGTCCCCGTTCCCACCCACAGACCCAGCCACACTCTACCCCGTCAGCCATGAAGTGGCGGGGGCCTGCCTTATCCTCCATGACCAACCTGCCCCCCAGGCCCTGCCTGGACCCCTATTAGACGCCCGTTAATTCCGGACACTTTCAGTAACAATTTGGCCTCTGACAAGGAGCCACTTCCCCTACCCCCGAGTCAGGGGGCTCAAATGCTGCCCTTGCTTTTCTGTTTTCCCACCTCCCCTGGCAAAGCACACTCACTGCCTGGTACCGTGCAGTCCAATGCTACGATCGTCTTAAACAAGTGTGTGGTGACGGACTTCACACCCCCGTGAGGAGCAGCTGACTGACCCCAGTTTACGCAGCAGCAACTGCCACGCCCGTCTGCTTGAAGCACAAAACACTTTCTCGAAATCCGACATATGCACCCGCAGGATACATAACGTGTGCCAAGCCAGAAAGCGGCGGTGCAGTAATGTATGCATTTGCTATGTTGCTAGTCAGGCTTCTGTGCACTCAGAGCTCTCCAGCTGTGCCTTTCCCAACTACAGGAAGCATTGTGCACATTGTATCCCCCTTGTCCAAACACGGGCCAAGTTCAGTATAAGTGCAGATTTACTGCCATCTGATTATGACGTGCTCAAAACGGGGTGCGTTAGCATAAGGGGTGCATTAACATGAGAAGTGCATTGGTATGAGGGGTGCATTGGTATGAGCGGTGCATTGGCACGAGAAGTGCATTGGCATGAGAATGTGATTGGCTGGGACGCCGAAGGGCAGAAGCAGCACTTGTGAGCACAGGGACTATTGCCCACTCTCACCTCCATTTGTGCACAAAAAAGAAAGACTGGCAGGCTGGAGTGCGTGAGGACTCCGAGAAACACATGCTTGCCATCAACAGAGGTCATACATACATTGTGTAACAGTGCCTGAAGCAAAGGGATCGTGCAGGCACCAACCGCCCCCTTACTATTAAGCGGCACGTGCCCACAGGCTTGCAGCCGCATTTGCACTATCCCCACATGACGTATTCAACAGATTCGCCAGAATCATGAGAACATGTACAGCAAGGGGCTTGCGGAGAGGTTTGCACAACCTCCACTTCCATATCTTGAGGAAATGCACGGCACCGCTCTGCGGTTGCCTGCAATCGCTTTCTCACTGCATCCGCTGCTTCTACAGCCCAGGCTTGTGAGTACCGCGACGAGCCCATCAGGTGCCTCATGACAGCATCCTCGGACACAACGTGGTGGACGACCGAAAGCGGCGCAGGCACCCGAGGAGTCGATGCCTCCATTTGTGGGACGTCCGTCAAACGTGCCCGTACACGTTCTTCGACGGCCTGCTGCAGTCTGCAGTCGTCTTTGGACAGCGATGACAGCTGGGAATCGCCTGCTCGTTCATTGGCGTTGCGAGTGGAGGCCTGAGTGCTGCCCAGGGAACCACCGGACGCATCGCGACCATCAGTCGGGGAGGATGCTTTGTTGGGAGGGAATAGGCTTGGGCTGCCGCTGACGTTGAGGCGTTGCACCGAGTCCCGAGGGATTTTTCCCATGTTGCCTGCGGTGGCGGCTGCGGGCATCATCACTGGTGGTGGTGGGGGTGCGTTGAGGACCCCGATGGCGTCTCTAGGGTTTGGGCCTTGTGGTTGCTGGGTTGGCTGCGGTGGTGGCAAATACAGTGCAGCTTGCCTTTTGTGAATCGAGGTCAGCAGCGACGCGATGGGGCAGAACAGACAGGACGAGATGAGGCCATCGAATTCGTTGGTGAACCACTCCTGCACATGGGCCACCATCTGCTTTTGCCTGCTCCCGACCCACACCTTCAGACCCCAACCCATCCCCTTTTTGGAAAAGGTTACCCCATTCACAGCCCCATGGGTCGTGAGATGCCCCAGGACAAAGGCATTGCACAGTGCTGCGAACGCATCCATGGCGCAACATGTGGCGTGCAACGTCAGCTTGAAGAGGCCGCCGTTGCGATTCAAAGGATCGTCATACTCCGGGGCGATTCCCTCTCGAAAGATGTGCAGATTGCCGTTCTGTGGGGTCTGGGCCATGTGGGTGCTCACATTTGCTTGGTACGCACCCCATGAGGTGATGCGGTTCAACTGCAGCAGCTCAGTGCGCTGCCACGACCTTCGATGTCTGTTCTTCTTGATCCCCAGCTCATAGTTGTCCCTCCAGAAACAGTACTCTTGTGCCAACATCAGGTCACAGGCCATGGAATGAGTGGCTGAGCGAGTCAACATGTGTGCGTCAAGAAATAAAATCTTATGAGAATTGAAGACAACATGCGGAAATGCTGTGCGGCAATTTCGTTCAACGCACATTGCATGCAACATGTGAAAAAACATCGCTTTTATTTGGGGTTCACCGAGAGATGTGCAGCCATGGTCGCCTATACTAGTACCACGTGTGCATTTGGCTCTTGGGCAGGTAGGGACTGGAGTTTTTGGGGGGGCCAGGTCTTGCAAGTTTACACTGAAAAAATATCCAAAAGGGGTGGGCCGGGTAATGCGAGCCGGGTGGGCTGTGTGTCTGGTGTGTGTCTGCTGGTCCCTGCCTTGTCACAGCAGCTGCGGATCCCTGCGGTGGGGAAGGGCACGTGCGCCTGCCCTAGGGCGGCCCTTCATGGAGAAAAAAAAATTGTTCCTTTCCCCAGTTTTCCCAAAACCGCCTGCGGGCACTCCATGTGTTCAACCATTGGTTCCTAGCCCTTCACGTCTTCACCCGGGGGTTCTTAACGGTTCAACAATGAGTTCCTAGCCCCACATGTGTGCAATCACTCATCTGTATGTTCCGACCCCCACATGTGTTCGGCGATAGCATCCGCTCCCTTCCTGACACCCTGCACAATTGAAGAAGAACAGGAGCAATGTTTTGCTTTGCCCACCCTGTCCCTGGCCCTGTACCCTGCCCTGATCCCAGCCCTAAGACAAGACATGCAGCAACTCAAGACAACGAGACTCTTGCTTTTTGCGTCAGTGACATAGTGTTTGCCCTCACACGCCGCAACATATGTTCCGCCCATGGCTGCAGTCCAGCCCTGATGATTGCCTCTTCCTCATTGTTGAGGTTTTCCTCGAATTCTTCGCAATCGAAGGGGCACAGAACAAGCACAGGGGTTCACGGCAGCCCCACACATCTTTTTTTTTTTGACGAAGCTGCAATAGTTCTGCAATAGTTCTGCAGCAGTACGAGTCAATCTCGGGATCTAAGTACACTCTCACAACATACCATAGCTTCTTCCCTTGTCAAGGACAGGGATCAAGGATGACAAAGAAGGAGCAACTTATATTCCTACCTTGAGTATACCTACAGAGCGACCAGGGGTTGCCACGACTCTGTTTGGCGCTCGTCTTCTCACCTATGACAAGTTTTCTTTGCTCCGGGGATGTGCATGGGTGAGTCTGGTGATGCTCTGGTTCGCCCCGTTATCCTCCTAGTGGCACACGTCCGTTTGGCCTGTGGCAGTGAGCAGGCTGTGTTGTGTGGTGCTTCCTCGCACCGTTGCAAGCCCTGTTGGATAAGTGCGTGCCGTTCACCCAGGATATGATACGATAGGTCCACCTCATGCAGCCACTCCTGGTATGTCTTTTCCATATAATGCAGCCACTTACCCACCCTCCTATACCAAATACCGTCATAGTGCCGGTCTGTGAGAACACTTTGGCAGCCATTGTTGTGCATGTCCTGTGGCTCCTGCATCATTCTAGTGGTTTGGTACTTAATCCTGGGTGCGGACAATTTCTCCATCACTTTTTGATGCCTAATAGTATCCTGGGTGAACTCAAGGTATTTTAGCGCCTTCACCTTGGTATGGTATGAATCCTGGCGTTGTAGAATCTTGTGACACTCCTTGTCATCTTGTGTCGCCGTGGCACGTGCCTTGACTTTTGCATGCTTTTGCTTCCGAGGTTTATACATTACTTGCTGTTGCAACACTTGTGGGGTGGGATTTGGCGTACACACCCTAGGCTTGACCTTACCATACCATGCACTAACAAACTGACTGGGCTGTGTTTCTTCATTGTCCCTAGGGGGCATGGTGAACTCCTTTCTTAGCTGGTAGACAATGTGAAGCATCATGTATTGGTGATGTGCCACGTGCTCCCAGAAGTGGGGTCCATATCCCTGGGGCAGTTGGTCATAGAAAGAACTGGGAACTCTTAGGCACGCGACATGGTGTGTGTCTTCCGGGGACGCGTTATCGTACAATGGCTCTACGTATTCAGCCCATGTGCCCCATGATTGCGCCCATGCCTTCCGGAAGGAGGGAGCCCATTTTGGGCATTGAATCAACCGCTTGTGCACGGTGGTGCCATGCCTGGTATTGTACATGGGGCACTTCACAACATTATGATCCCATGGCGCGCCACATCCATCTCACCGCTCATTTCCCCATAGCCATTTCATCATCCGGCGGGTTCCTTTGAGCGGGAGCCAAGACACCTAGTGTGTTCCTAAAAACAAGTCATAGTAGCATCGTTGCAATGGAAACATGCTACTGCATGGGAGGGAGGTATACTCTCCAGCAACATCGTCTTGTGAAGGAATGATGAATTGCAGTGTTGAGCAATTGCCTGCATACACAGCACCGTCTTGAGGTCCCACATTGTCAGCGTACATGGACCACACATCGATATGCAGCTCGTCCTGCAGCTCAAGTCGCAGTGTAGGGCCACAAATCGGACCACCTTGAGGACAAACTTTCTGTCCTGGCGTTGGTGACTTGTGCAATTGTGGCGTATAAGGCATAAAACGGAGACGTGATGACTGACTTTTTGGGGTTTTGTTATGAGTTCTCAGAAAGGACTGAATAGCAGGCGTGTCATGGGCCCAAATGAACATATCAACATCAAAATCCCATGGCATTATTGATGAGTTTCGATATAGTGCAGCAATCAGTGAGCCATAAGCAGGTACCGTCGTGATGTTCAAGTACTGAGCGATGTGAACCCACTGCTTCAATCCAGCGGTCAGTGTTTTGTCCTTTCTCTCCAGCACACAGGAGGCAGCACACATCTGCTCTGTGCATTTTTCGCGGCATGTCTTAGTCCACTGTGACCTAATTTCAGGAAGGAGGCGGGATAAGAGGTCGGGATTCTCAGTGATTTGTGGGTAATTGTCAACCCTGTGACCAGTGAAGAACGGTTGATCATCTGCCTTGATGCGCTCATGGTTGTCCACTGCGGTGCTTCCAGTGGATATACTTTGAGGATACAACACGTTGGCCTTGTTGGAAAAGATTGGCAGGAGCACACGAAAATGGGCATGGACGATGACTAGAGCAACTGCCACCAATGCCAGTTGTGTCACAAATGCTCGCATCGCAGTGGTGAATGCAATGAATCTGCAGTTTGCAAAAGTTGTGTGTTTCTTGGAGCACTTGCATGTAGAAGGAATGCTCCACTTTACCTCAGTCAGCTTTCCTCTATATTTGCTGGATAGGGCTGCCTATATGTTGAAGACATGCCATTCAGCTCATTCAAACAAAGCCCAAACGAACAACACACCCCCATCAACATCCACACCACTATGCCCATCACCATGCTTCGAGGTGCCAGACAAGCTGCCCATTGACACTTGGAGACAAATTGCTTTCTTCCTACGCACATCATCCCTGATTTCATGCTGTTGTGCTTCCTTTAATTTCGTTGTAAGTTTCTGGAATGCATGCTAGTATGCACATGTGTGGTTCATTTCCAAAACAATCATGACGGTGTGGCATCTTGTCCGGAGGGTGTGGCATCTCATCCGGAGGGTGCGACATCTTGTCTAGGCGGAATTGCTACGTAACCCCTATGTTCTCGGGGGTGCCCAGAAAGAAGGGACAAAATCACAAGTGGCTACATCAACCCTGCCGTCTCGGGGGCCCAAAGTTGGGCGGAATTGCTACGTAACCCCTGTAATCGCAAGAGTCCCCCAAAAAGGGGACAAAATCAGAAATCGTTACATCACCCCTACCTCATCGGGGGCCCAAGATTGGGCGGAATTGCTACGCAACCCCTGTGTTCTCGGAGGTCCCCCAAAAAGCGGACAACATTAGAAGTATCACCCCTGCCTTCTCAGGGCTCCAGAAGTATCACCCCTGCCTTCTCGGGGCTCCAAGACTGGGCGGATATGCTACGTAACCCCTGCGTTCTCGGGGGTGCCGAGAAAAAGGGAACAGAATCACAAGTGGCTACATCACCCCTACCTTATCGGGGGGCCATGATTGGGCGGAATAGGGACGTAACCCGTGCGTTATCGGGGTCCCCAGAACAAGCGACAAAATCAGAAGTGGCTACAATACCCCTACCTTATAGGGGGCCCAAGATTGAGTGGATTGCTACGTAACCCCTGTGTTCTCGGGGGTCCCCCAAAAAGCGGACAACATCAAAAGCATCACCCCTGCCATCACAAGGCTCCAAGATGGGGCGGAATTGCTACATAACCCCTGCATTCTCGGGGGTGCCCGGAAAAGGGGACAAAATCACAAATGGCTACATCAGCCCTGCTTTCCCCGGGGCGCAAGATTGGGCGGAATTGTTGTGTAACCCCTATGTCATCAGAGGTCCCCAGAAAAGGGGGACAAAATCACAAGTGGCTACATCACCCCTGCCTTCTCAGAGGCCCAAGACTGGGCGGAATCGCTACGTAACCCCTGTGTTATTGGGGGTCCCCAGAAAAAGGGGAACAAAATCACAAGTGGCTACATCACCCCTGCCTTCTCGGGGGCCCAAGATTGGGCGGAATTGCAACCTAACCCATGTGTTCTTAGGGGTCCCCCAAAAAGGGGACAAAATCACAAGTGGCTACATCCACCCTTGCCTTCTCAGGGGCCCAAGATTGGGCGGAATTGCTATGTAACTCCTGTGTTATTGGAGGTCCCCAGAACAGGGGACAAAATCATACGTGGCTACGTCACCCATGCCTTCTCAAGGGCCCAAGATTGGGTGGAATTGCTCCGTGCGCCCGTGTGTTCTCAGGCGTCCCGCAAAAAGGGGACAACATGAGAAGTGGCTACATCAACCCTGCCTTCTCGGAGTTCCAAGATTGGGCAGAATTGCTACGTAACCACTGTGTTCTCAGGCATCCCCAAAAAAGGGGGACAAAATCACAAGTGGCTACATCACTCTTGCCTTCTCGGGAGCCCAAGAGTGGGCGGAGTAGCGATAAACTGGTGCATTCTCGGGGGTCCCTAGAAAAAGGGGTCAAAATCACAAGTGGCTACATCAACCCTGCCTTCTCGGGGGCCCAAGATTGGGCGGAGTTGATACGCAACCCTGTGTACCCGGGTTTTCCCAGAAAAAGGGACAAAATCACAAGTGGCTACATCACCCCTCCTTCTAGGGGGCCCAAGATTGGGCGGAATCACTACGTAACCCCTGTGGTATTGGGGGTCCCCGAAAAAAGGGGACAAAATCACAAGTGGCTACATCACCCATGCCTTCTCGGGGGCACAAGATTGGGTGGAATTGCTACCTAACCACTGTATTCTCAGCGGTGCCCAAAAGAGGGACAAAATCAGAAGTGGCTACATTACCCCTGCCTTCTCGGGGTCCAAGATTTGGCGGAATTGCTCAGTACCCATTGTGTTCTCAGGCGTCCCCAGAAAAGGGGGACACAATCACAAGTGGCTACATCACGCGTGCCTTCTCCCAATCTTGGGGCCCTGAGAAGGCATGGGTGATGTAGCCATTTGTGATGTTGTCCCCTTTTCGGAGGACCCCTAAGAACACAGGGGTTAGGTTGCAATTCCGCCCAATCTTGGGCCTTTGAGAAGGTAGGGGTGATGTAGCCACTTGTGACTTTGTCCCCTTTTCCGGGGAACCCCAATACCGAAGGGGTTACGTAGCGATTGGGCCCAATCTTGGCCCCCCTAGAAGGTAGCGGTGATGTAGCCACTTCTGATTTCATCCCTTTTATGGGCACCCCCGAGAACATTGGGGTTGCGCATCGATTCCGCCCAATCTTGGGCCCCGGGGAAGGCAGGGGTGATGCAGCAACTTGTGATTTTGTCCCCTTTTTCTGGGGATCCCCGAGAACACAACCCCTGAAAAGTAGACAAAATCACAAGTGGCCCTGCCTTCTAGGGGGCCCAAGATTGAGTTTAATTGATACCTAAGCCCGGTGTTCTCGGGGGTCCCCATAAAAGGGGACAAAATCACAAGTGGCTACATCACCCATGCCTTCTCTGGGGCCCAAGATTGGGCGGACGACCTCACCCTTGTCTTCTAAGGGGTGCCGCGAAAAGGGGACAAAATCACAAGTGGCTACATCACTCTTGCCTTCTCGGGGGCCCTAGATTGGGCGGAGTAGCGATAAACCCGTGCTTTCTCGGGAGTTCCCACAAAAGTGGACAAAATCACGAGTGGCTACATCACCCCTGCCTTCTCGGGGGCCCAAGATTCGGGGTAATTACTACGCAACCCCTGTGTACTTAGGAGTCCACCGAAAAGGGGACGAAATCACAAGTGGCTACTTCACCCGAGAAGGCAGGGGTGATGCAACCATTTGTGATTTTGTCCCCTTTTCGGGGGACGCCCGAGAATGCAGGGGTTAGGTAGCAATTCCGCCCAATCTTGGGCCCTTGAGAAGGCAGGTTTAATACTTGTGGTTTTGTCCCGTGATTCTGGGGACCCCAGAGAACACAGGGGTTATGTCCAAATTCCGCGCAATCTTGGGCCCCCGGAAATCCAAAGGTGGATGTAGCCAGTTGTGATTTTGTCCTCTTTTCGGGGGACCTCTGAGAACACAGGGGTTGCGTAGCAATTACACCCAATCTTGGGCCCCCAAGAAGGGAGGGGTGATGTATCCACTTGTCATTTTGTCCCCTTTTCTGGGGACCCCCGAGAATGCAGGGGTAGTGTCGCATATCCGCCCAATCTTGGGCCCCCGAGAAGGCAAGGGCGCATGTAGCCACTTGTGATTTTGTCCCCTCTTCTTGGGACCCCTGAGAACATAGGGGTTACGTAGCAATTGCGGCCCACCTTGGCCCCCCGAGAAGGCAAGGGTGATGTAATCACTTGTGATTTTGTCCCCTTTTTCTGGGGCCGCCTGAGATCACAGGGGTTATGTAGCAATTCTGCCCAATCTTGGGCCCCCGAGAAGGCAGGGGTGATGTAGCCACTTGTGATTTTGTCCCCTTTTTGGGGGACCCCCGAAAACGCACGGGGTGCGTCGCTATTCCGCCCAATCTAGGGTCCCCGGAAGGCATGGGTGATGTAGGTACTTGTGATTTTGTCCCTTTTTCTAGAAACCCCGGAGAACGCAAGGGTTGCGTATCAATTCCACCTATTCTTGGGCCCCAAAAGGCAGGGGCCCAAGATTGGGCGGAATGGCTACCTAACCCCTGCGTTCTCAGGGGTCCACAGAAAAGGGGGACAAAATCACAAGTGGCCACATCACCCCTTGCCTTCTAGGGGGCGCAAGATTGGGCGGAATCGCTACGTAGCTGTTGTGTTATTGGGGGTCCCCGAAAATGGGGACAAAATGACAAGTGGCTACATCACCCCTGCCTTCTCAGGGGCCCAAGATTGGGCGGAATGGCTACCTTACCTCGGTGTTCTTACGGGTCCCCAGAAAAGGGGACAAAATCACAAGTGGCCACATCACCCCTGCCTTCTGGGGGGGGCCAAGAGTGCGCGGAATTTCGACGCAACCCGTGCGTCGTTCTCAGGGGTCCCCAAAAAAAGGGGACAAAACCAGAGGTATTACCCCTACCATCTCAAGGGCCCAAGATTGGGCGGAATTGCTACTCAAGATATGACTAAGGAGATACAGACCCCACAAAAGAAATTATCGCCTCGGGAACCACGCAACCATCTTGTCGCGATTTGCAAGAACGAAGGACTTTTGAACCCGTTTCTTGATTCTCTCGCGCCTTTTTGCACTACACTTTAATTGTTGCACTTACTCCAAAGTAGTTATTTCACCCAAAAGCTTGTTCCCCTTTGACCGGGTTTTGTTTCCTTTGCTTGTTCTACATTCCTTGGATCCTACTTGTTTTGGTGTACTTGCGCCCTGCATGCAGCCATGAACCCGCACGCAACCCAGCACCTTCAAAAGCACCAAGCAGACCAGTCTTCATTGTCGTTGTTCAGCACGGAGTCCATTGCTTGCCTAAGCGGTCACTACGGGGGCCACGTGCGTGGACAGTTTGGGAACTTTGGCACCCCTCCATGATACATATCTACAACAACAGCAGAGAATTGCAGAACAGCAATTAAAAATAACATAAACAACATCCACTATCAAATCGGCAATAAACTAGTCTAAATATCTTCATTGTTTCTTCAATCTACGTGCTGTGCAATACCCTCCCCCCCCCCGTGTCGTTCCCCACCCAGGGAAAACCAGGGGGGGGGATTCTCGGAAATCGGATATCATGCTTAAAAACCCCCCCAGAGCCAAATTTAAAAAAGGGGGGGGTTTTGGGGGGGGGGGTTTAAGGGGGCTTTTCGCTGCGCGGGGGTATTGTCCGCGGAAACGGCCCCCCGGCCCCCCAAACCCCCCCCCCCCCCAATGAAGAACATAGTGTCGGGCACCTCCGAACAGTTGGGTATGCGGCCCAGGTGTGATCCGACAATTCGCACCGCCCCTACCAATGTCTATGGTAGGGTTTCATCGGCTTGGGTATTTCCGGCCGTGGGTACCAGAAACCTCGGGACTGTGGGTCTCCGAGGCGGTCATGGGGTTCGAAGTACACCATGGGGTTAGAATTGCAGCATGGGGGTTGACCCGCATCAAGGTCCGGCATGGGGTTCGGAATGCATCATGGGGTTAGAAATACACCATGGGGTGAGAAATGCGTCAAGGGGAGGGCCTAAAAGAAGGGGGGGGTGTGTGTGACTATACTGGTCGGCCGACGCAACTCGGGAGGCCCTTAAGGCTATGGCTGCCCAGGCCTCCCTCCCCGCGCCATTGTGTGGGCCTTCCAGTCCTAGTGTGCATGCAACTACAAGGGAAGGAGAGGGAGGGCGAGGAGGTGTAGGGGGTGGGGGAGGTATCCGTTTGTGACGTGTGTGTGTGTGTATGTGTGCATGTAGCTCCGCCTACTTCTTCCGCCCTGACGTCTGCACCGTGCAACGCTTCTTCGCATTTTGCTTGGTAGCGTTGATGGGCCGCTTTGTGCCCTTGCCAGGAACGGCTTTCTTTTGCGGGACAACTTCCACCGCGGAAGAAGAGGTGGAAGAGGAAGAAGATGAGGAAGAAGAGGAGCTATTGCCATCCTCGGAAGTGGCGGCACTCTCGTTACCGCTAGACGAATCGTTATCTGCGGAAGACCTAGATTCCAAAAAGCTTGCATCCTCCTCCGGTTTCCGGTCCCAATCGGAGCGTCCAAGAGAGGCTTCAGAGAAGGAAGCACTCTCGTTATCCACCGCCTTTGCCACTTTCAAAGTGATCTTGGGCTTCATCACCATGGGGATTTTTTTGGCTCGCCCCTTTTTTTTCTCATCGTCCTGCCCAACTACAGCCCATTCCGTCAAATCAACGGTGTTGGGTGGCACGGTTGGATGGCACCCAGCCAAGTGAGTTTTGATGTTCAAAACCCACGGGGTGGCACTGCACCCGGGAATAGGACATTCACGGGGCATGTTTTCTTTTTTGCGTGTGGCCATTGCGAGCTTCAATGGGACCACACACGGGCATGTGCTACTGATTTTCTTGCCCGCAATACTTGTGGTACACGTGCCTGTTGTGCGTCCACAAAAACCACAAGGTTCGGCCTCACCATGCATCCTTGGGTCCGTTACCACCTCTCCATTCTGCAAGTGCACTGCCACATGATGACGCATCCTTGCCAAAGCAACGGCCACTCCACAAAACAAACAAAATTATGTTGCTTCTGCGGGCCGCACGCTAGTATGTGCCACACCAGCGTATGGCTCTGCACGCAACTGAGGACAATTGGGTACCTTTGCAGTTTTCAGAAAGGCAGACAGGGTGCCCACTGGAATCAGCCAACTACCATCAGCATCCATTTGGGCATCCAACCACATCCAACCACATGCCCATTCCGAAACTCACATTTGGGATCCCCACCGCTTCAGAGCGGGGGGCAAAATCAGAAGTGGCCCACAAGTGGGCAAAGTGGCTACCTCACCCCTGCCGTATTGGGGATCCCCGCCGCTTCAGAGCGGGGGGCAAAATCAGAAGTGGCCCACAAGTGGGCAAAGTGGCTACCTCACCCCTGCCGTATCGGGGATCCCCGCCGCTTCAGAGCGGGGGGCAAAATCAGAAGTGGCCCACAAGTGGGCAAAGTGGCTACCTCACCCCTGCCGTATCGGGGATCCCCACCGCTGCAGAGCGGGGGGCAAAATCAGAAGTGGCCCACAAGTGGGCAAAGTGGCTACCTCACCCCTGCCGTATCGGGGATCCCCACCGCTGCAGAGCGGGGGGCAAAATCAGAAGTGGCCCACAAGTGGGCAAAGTGGCTACCTCAGCCCTGCCGTATCGGGGATCCCCGCCGCTTCAGAGCGGGGGGCAAAATCAGAAGTGGCCCACAAGTGGGCAAATTGGCTACCTCACCCCTGCCGTATCGGGGATCCCCACCGCTTCAGAGCGGGGGGCAAAATCAGAAGTGGCCCACAAGTGGGCAAATTGGCTACCTCACCCCTGCCGTATCGGGGATCCCCACCGCTTCAGAGCGGGGGGCAAAATCAGAAGTGGCCCACAAGTGGGCAAAGTGGCTACCTCACCCCTGCCGTATCGGGGATCCCCACCGCTTCAGAGCGGGGGGCAAAATCAGAAGTGGCCCACAAGTGGGCAAATTGGCTACCTCACCCCTGCCGTATCGGGGATCCCCACCGCTTCAGAGCGGGGGGCAAAATCAGAAGTGGCCCACAAGTGGGCAAAGTGGCTACCTCACCCCTACCGTATCGGGGATCCCCACCGCTGCAGAGCGGGGGGCAAAATCAGAAGTGGCCCACAAGTGGGCAAAGTGGCTACCTCACCCCTGCCGTATCGGGGATCCCCACCGCTTCAGAGCGGGGGGCAAAATCAGAAGTGGCCCACAAGTGGGCAAAGTGGCTACCTCACCCCTGCCGTATCGGGGTTCTCCGCCGCTTCAGAGCGGGGGGCAAAATCAGAAGTGGCCCACAAGTGGGCAAAGTGGCTACCTCACCCCTGCCATATCGGGGATCCCCACCGCTGCAGAGCGGGGGGCAAAATCAGAAGTGGCCCACAAGTGGGCAAATTGGCTACCTCACCCCTGCCGTATCGGGGATCCCCACCGCTGCAGAGCGGGGGGCAAAATCAGAAGTGGCCCACAAGTGGGCAAAGTGGCTACCTCACCCCTGCCGTATCGGGGATCCCCACCGCTGCAGAGCGGGGGGCAAAATCAGAAGTGGCCCACAAGTGGGCAAAGTGGCTACCTCACCCCTGCCGTATCGGGGATCCCCACCGCTGCAGAGCGGGGGGCAAAATCAGAAGTGGCCCACAAGTGGGCAAAGTGGCTACCTCACCCCTGCCGTATCGGGGATCCCCACCGCTGCAGAGCGGGGGGCAAAATCAGAAGTGGCCCACAAGTGGGCAAAGTGGCTACCTCACCACTGCCGTATCGGGGATCCCCACCGCTGCAGAGCGGGGGGCAAAATCAGAAGTGGCCCACAAGTGGGCAAAGTGGCTACCTCACCCCTGCCGTATCGGGGATCCCCACCGCTTCAGAGCGGGGGGCAAAATCTGAAGTGGCCCACAAGTGGGCAAATTGGCTACCTCACCCCTGCCGTATCGGGGATCCCCACCGCTGCAGAGCGGGGGGCAAAATCAGAAGTGGCCCACAAGTGGGCAAAGTGGCTACCTCACCCCTGCCGTATCGGGGATCCCCACCGCTTCAGAGCGGGGGGCAAAATCAGAAGTGGCCCACAAGTGGGCAAATTGGCTACCTCACCCCTGCCATATCAGGGATCCCCACCGCTGCAGAGCGGGGGGCAAAATCAGAAGTGGCCCACAAGTGGGCAAATTGGCTACCTCACCCCTGCCGTATCGGGGATCCCCACCGCTGCAGAGCGGGGGGCAAAATCAGAAGTGGCCCACAAGTGGGCAAAATGGCTACCTCACCCCTGCCGTATCGGGGATCCCCACCGCTTCAGAGCAGGGGCAAAATCAGAAGTGGCCCACAAGTGGGCAAAGTGGCTACCTCACCCTTGCCGTATCGGGGTTCTCCGCCGCTTCAGAGCGGGGGGCAAAATCAGAAGTGGCCCACAAGTGGGCAAATTGGCTACCTCACCCTTGTCGTATCGGGGATCCGCACCGCTGCAGAGCGGGGGGCAAAATCAGAAGTGGCCCACAAGTGGGCAAATTGGCTACCTCACCCCTGCCGTATCGGGGATCCCCACCGCTTCAGAGCGGGGGGCAAAATCAGAAGCGGCCCACAAGTGGGCAAAGTGGCTACCTCACCCCTGCCGTATCGGGGATCCCCACCGCTGCAGAGCGGGGGGCAAAATCAGAAGTGGCCCACAAGTGGGCAAAGTGGCTACCTCACCCCTGCCGTATCGAGGATCCCCGCCGCTTGAGAGCGGGGGGCAAAATCAGAAGTGGCCCACAAGTGGGCAAATTGGCTACCTCACCCCTGCCGTATCGGGGATCCCCACCGCTGCAGAGCGGGGGGCAAAATCAGAAGTGGCCCACAAGTGGGCAAAGTGGCTACCTCACCCCTGCCGTATCGGGGATCCCCACCGCTGCAGAGCGGGGGGCAAAATCAGAAGTGGCCCACAAGTGGGCAAAGTGGCTACCTCACCCCTGCCGTATCGGGGTTCTCCGCCGCTGCAGAGCGGGGGGCAAAATCAGAAGTGGCCCACAAGTGGGCAAAGTGGATACCTCACCCCTGCCGTATCGGGGATCCCCACCGCTTCAGAGCGGGGGGCAAAATCAGAAGTTGCCCACAAGTGGGCAAATTGGCTACCTCACCCCTGCCGTATCGGGGATCCCCACCGCTTCGGAGCGGGGGGCAAAATCAGAAGTGGCCCACAAGTGGGCAAAGTGGCTACCTCACCCCTGCCGTATCGGGGTTCTCCGCTGCTTCAGAGCGGGGGGCAAAATCAGAAGTGGCCCACAAGTGGGCAAATTGGCTACCTCACCCCTACCGTATCGGGGATCCCCGCCGCTGCAGAGCGGGGGGCAAAATCAGAAGTGGCCCACAAGTGGGCAAAGTGGCTACCTCACCCCTGCCGTATCGGGGATCCCCACCGCTTCAGATCGGGGGGCAAAATCAGAAGTTGCCCACAAGTGGGCAAAGTGGCTACCTCACCCCTGCCGTATCGGGGACCCGCACCGTTGCAGAGCGGGGGGCAAAATCAGAAGTGGCCCACAAGTGGGCAAATTGGCTACCTCACCCCTGCCGTATCGGGGATCCCCACCGCTGCAGAGCGGGGGGCAAAATCAGAAGTGGCCCACAAGTGGGCAAAGTGGCTACCTCACCCCTGCCGTATCGGGGATCCCCACCGCTTCAGAGCAGGGGCAAAATCAGAAGTGGCCCACAAGTGGGCAAAGTGGCTACCTCACCCTTGCCGTATCGGGGTTCTCCGCCGCTTCAGAGCGGGGGGCAAAATCAGAAGTGGCCCACAAGTGGGCAAATTGGCTACCTCACCCTTGTCGTATCGGGGATCCGCACCGCTGCAGAGCGGGGGGCAAAATCAGAAGTGGCCCACAAGTGGGCAAATTGGCTACCTCACCCCTGCCGTATCGGGGATCCCCACCGCTTCAGAGCGGGGGGCAAAATCAGAAGTGGCCCACAAGTGGGCAAAGTGGCTACCTCACCCCTGCCGTATCGGGGATCCCCACCGCTGCAGAGCGGGGGGCAAAATCAGAAGTGGCCCACAAGTGGGCAAAGTGGCTACCTCACCCCTGCCGTATCGAGGATCCCCGCCGCTTGAGAGCGGGGGGCAAAATCAGAAGTGGCCCACAAGTGGGCAAAGTGGCTACCTCACCCCTGCCGTATCGGGGATCCCCACCGCTGCAGAGCGGGGGGCAAAATCAGAAGTGGCCCACAAGTGGGCAAAGTGGCTACCTCACCCCTGCCGTATCGGGGTTCTCCGCCGCTGCAGAGCGGGGGGCAAAATCAGAAGTGGCCCACAAGTGGGCAAAGTGGCTACCTCACCCCTGCCGTATCGGGGACCCGCACCGCTGCAGAGCGGGGGGCAAAATCAGAAGTGGCCCACAAGTGGGCAAAGTGGCTACCTCACCCCTGCCGTATCGGGGATCCCCACCGCTTCGGAGCGGGGGGCAAAATCAGAAGTGGCCCACAAGTGGGCAAAGTGGCTACCTCACCCCTGCCGTATCGGGGATCCCCACCGCTTCAGAGCGGGGGGCAAAATCAGAAGTGGCCCACAAGTGGGCAAATTGGCTACCTCACCCCTGCCGTATCGGGGATCCCCACCGCTTCAGAGCGGGGGGCAAAATCAGAAGTGGCCCACAAGTGGGCAAATTGGCTACCTCACCCCTGCCGTATCGGGGATCCCCACCGCTTCAGAGCGGGGGGCAAAATCAGAAGTGGCCCACAAGTGGGCAAAGTGGCTACCTCACCCCTGCCGTATCGGGGATCCCCACCGCTTCAGAGCGGGGGGCAAAATCAGAAGTGGCCCACAAGTGGGCAAATTGGCTACCTCACCCCTGCCGTATCGGGGATCCCCACCGCTTCAGAGCGGGGGGCAAAATCAGAAGTGGCCCACAAGTGGGCAAAGTGGCTACCTCACCCCTACCGTATCGGGGATCCCCACCGCTGCAGAGCGGGGGGCAAAATCAGAAGTGGCCCACAAGTGGGCAAATTGGCTACCTCACCCCTACCGTATCGGGGATCCCCACCGCTTCAGAGCGGGGGGCAAAATCAGAAGTGGCCCACAAGTGGGCAAAGTGGCTACCTCACCCCTGCCGTATCGGGGTTCTCCGCCGCTTCAGAGCGGGGGGCAAAATCAGAAGTGGCCCACAAGTGGGCAAAGTGGCTACCTCACCCCTGCCATATCGGGGATCCCCACCGCTGCAGAGCGGGGGGCAAAATCAGAAGTGGCCCACAAGTGGGCAAATTGGCTACCTCACCCCTGCCGTATCGGGGATCCCCACCGCTGCAGAGCGGGGGGCAAAATCAGAAGTGGCCCACAAGTGGGCAAAGTGGCTACCTCACCCCTGCCGTATCGGGGATCCCCACCGCTGCAGAGCGGGGGGCAAAATCAGAAGTGGCCCACAAGTGGGCAAAGTGGCTACCTCACCCCTGCCGTATCGGGGATCCCCACCGCTGCAGAGCGGGGGGCAAAATCAGAAGTGGCCCACAAGTGGGCAAAGTGGCTACCTCACCCCTGCCGTATCGGGGATCCCCACCGCTGCAGAGCGGGTGGCAAAATCAGAAGTGGCCCACAAGTGGGCAAGGTGGCTACCTCACCACTGCCGTATCGGGGATCCCCACCGCTGCAGAGCGGGGGGCAAAATCAGAAGTGGCCCACAAGTGGGCAAAGTGGCTACCTCACCCCTGCCGTATCGGGGTTCTCCGCCGCTTCAGAGCGGGGGGCAAAATCAGAAGTGGCCCACAAGTGGGCAAAGTGGCTACCTCACCACTGCCGTATCGGGGATCCCCACCGCTTCAGAGCGGGGGGCAAAATCAGAAGTGGCCCACAAGTGGGCAAAGTGGCTACCTCACCCCTGCCGTATCGGGGTTCTCCGCCGCTTCAGAGCGGGGGGCAAAATCAGAAGTGGCCCACAAGTGGGCAAAGTGGCTACCTCACCCCTGCCATATCGGGGATCCCCACCGCTGCAGAGCGGGGGGCAAAATCAGAAGTGGCCCACAAGTGGGCAAATTGGCTACCTCACCCCTGCCGTATCGGGGATCCCCACCGCTGCAGAGCGGGGGGCAAAATCAGAAGTGGCCCACAAGTGGGCAAAGTGGCTACCTCACCCCTGCCGTATCGGGGATCCCCACCGCTGCAGAGCGGGGGGCAAAATCAGAAGTGGCCCACAAGTGGGCAAAGTGGCTACCTCACCCCTGCCGTATCGGGGATCCCCACCGCTTCAGAGCGGGGGGCAAAATCAGAAGTGGCCCACAAGTGGGCAAAGTGGCTACCTCACCCCTGCCGTATCGGGGATCCCCACCGCTGCAGAGCGGGGGGCAAACTCAGAAGTGGCCCACAAGTGGGCAAAGTGGCTACCTCACCCCTGCCGTATCGGGGATCCCCACCGCTTCAGAGCGGGGGGCAAAATCTGAAGTGGCCCACAAGTGGGCAAATTGGCTACCTCACCCCTGCCGTATCGGGGATCCCCACCGCTGCAGAGCGGGGGGCAAAATCAGAAGTGGCCCACAAGTGGGCAAAGTGGCTACCTCACCCCTGCCGTATCGGGGATCCCCACCGCTTCAGAGCGGGGGGCAAAATCAGAAGTGGCCCACAAGTGGGCAAATTGGCTAACTCACCCCTGCCGTATCGGGGATCCCCACCGCTGCAGAGCGGGGGGCAAAATCAGAAGTGGCCCACAAGTGGGCAAAGTGGCTACCTCACCCCTGCCATATCAGGGATCCCCACCGCTGCAGAGCGGGGGGCAAAATCAGAAGTGGCCCACAAGTGGGCAAATTGGCTACCTCACCCCTGCCGTATCGGGGATCCCCACCGCTGCAGAGCGGGGGGCAAAATCAGAAGTGGCCCACAAGTGGGCAAAATGGCTACCTCACCCCTGCCGTATCGGGGATCCCCACCGCTTCAGAGCAGGGGCAAAATCAGAAGTGGCCCACAAGTGGGCAAAGTGGCTACCTCACCCTTGCCGTATCGGGGTTCTCCGCCGCTTCAGAGCGGGGGGCAAAATCAGAAGTGGCCCACAAGTGGGCAAATTGGCTACCTCACCCTTGTCGTATCGGGCATCCGCACCGCTGCAGAGCGGGGGGCAAAATCAGAAGGGGCCCACAAGTGGGCAAAGTGGCTACCTCACCCCTGCCGTATCGGGGATCCCCACCGCTTCAGAGCGGGGGGCAAAATCAGAAGCGGCCCACAAGTGGGCAAAGTGGCTACCTCCGCCCCGCCGTATCGGGGATCCCCACCGCTGCAGAGCGGGGGGCAAAATCAGAAGTGGCCCACAAGTGGGCAAAGTGGCTACCTCACCCCTGCCGTATCGAGGATCCCCGCCGCTTGAGAGCGGGGGGCAAAATCAGAAGTGGCCCACAAGTGGGCAAATTGGCTACCTCACCCCTGCCGTATCGGGGATCCCCACCGCTGCAGAGCGGGGGGCAAAATCAGAAGTGGCCCACAAGTGGGCAAAGTGGCTACCTCACCCCTGCCGTATCGGGGACCCGCACCGCTGCAGAGCGGGGGGCAAAATCAGAAGTGGCCCACAAGTGGGCAAAGTGGCTACCTCACCCCTGCCGTATCGGGGTTCTCCGCCGCTGCAGAGCGGGGGGCAAAATCAGAAGTGGCCCACAAGTGGGCAAAGTGGCTACCTCACCCCTGCCGTATCGGGGATCCCCACCGCTTCAGAGCGGGGGGCAAAATCAGAAGTGGCCCACAAGTGGGCAAAGTGGCTACCTCACCCCTGCCGTATCGGGGACCCGCACCGCTGCAGAGCGGGGGGCAAAATCAGAAGTGGCCCACAAGTGGGCAAATTGGCTACCTCACCCCTGCCGTATCGGGGATCCCCACCGCTTCGGAGCGGGGGGCAAAATCAGAAGTGGCCCACAAGTGGGCAAAGTGGCTACCTCACCCCTGCCGTATCGGGGTTCTCCGCTGCTTCAGAGCGGGGGGCAAAATCAGAAGTGGCCCACAAGTGGGCAAATTGGCTACCTCACCCCTGCCGTATCGGGGATCCCCGCCGCTGCAGAGCGGGGGGCAAAATCAGAAGTGGCCCACAAGTGGGCAAAGTGGCTACCTCACCCCTGCCGTATCGGGGATCCCCACCGCTGCAGAGCGGGGGGCAAAATCAGAAGTGGCCCACAAGTGGGCAAAGTGGCTACCTCACCCCTGCCGTATCGGGGATCCCCACCGCTTCAGAGCAGGGGCAAAATCAGAAGTGGCCCACAAGTGGGCAAAGTGGCTACCTCACCCTTGCCGTATCGGGGTTCTCCGCCGCTTCAGAGCGGGGGGCAAAATCAGAAGTGGCCCACAAGTGGGCAAATTGGCTACCTCACCCTTGTCGTATCGGGGATCCGCACCGCTGCAGAGCGGGGGGCAAAATCAGAAGTGGCCCACAAGTGGGCAAATTGGCTACCTCACCCCTGCCGTATCGGGGATCCCCACCGCTGCAGAGCGGGGGGCAAAATCAGAAGTGGCCCACAAGTGGGCAAAGTGGCTACCTCACCCCTGCCGTATCGGGGATCCCCACCGCTGCAGAGCGGGGGGCAAAATCAGAAGTGGCCCACAAGTGGGCAAAGTGGCTACCTCACCCCTGCCGTATCGAGGATCCCCGCCGCTTGAGAGCGGGGGGCAAAATCAGAAGTGGCCCACAAGTGGGCAAAGTGGCTACCTCACCCCTGCCGTATCGGGAATCCCCACCGCTGCAGAGCGGGGGGCAAAATCAGAAGTGGCCCACAAGTGGGCAAAGTGGCTACCTCACCCCTGCCGTATCGGGGTTCTCCGCCGCTGCAGAGCGGGGGGCAAAATCAGAAGTGGCCCACAAGTGGGCAAAGTGGCTACCTCAGCCCTGCCGTATCGGGGACCCGCACCGCTGCAGAGCGGGGGGCAAAATCAGAAGTGGCCCACAAGTGGGCAAATTGGCTACCTCACCCCTGCCGTATCGGGGATCCCCACCGCTTCGGAGCGGGGGGCAAAATCAGAAGTGGCCCACAAGTGGGCAAAGTGGCTACCTCACCCCTGCCGTATCGGGGTTCTCCGCCGCTTCAGAGCGGGGGGCAAAATCAGAAGTGGCCCACAAGTGGGCAAATTGGCTACCTCACCCCTGCCGTATCGGGGATCCCCACCGCTTCAGATCGGGGGGCAAAATCAGAAGTTGCCCACAAGTGGGCAAAGTGGCTACCTCACCCCTGCCGTATCGGGGATCCCCACCGCTTCAGAGCGGGGGGCAAAATCAGAAGTGGCCCACAAGTGGGCAAAGTGGCTACCTCACCCCTGCCGTATCGGGGATCCCCACCGCTTCAGAGCGGGGGGCAAAATCAGAAGTGGCCCACAAGTGGGCAAATTGGCTACCTCACCCCTGCCGTATCGGGGACCCGCACCGCTGCAGAGCGGGGGGCAAAATCAGAAGTGGCCCACAAGTGGGCAAAGTGGCTACCTCACACCTGCCGTTTCAGGGATCCCCACCGCTGCAGAGCGGGGGGCAAAATCAGAAGTGGCCCACAAGTGGGCAAAGTGGCTACCTCACCCCTGCCGTATCGGGGATCCCCACCGCTGCAGAGCGGGGGGCAAAATCAGAAGTGGCCCACAAGTGGGCAAATTGGCTACCTCACCCCTGCCGTATCGGGGATCCCCACCGCTTCAGAGCGGGGGGCAAAATCAGAAGAGGCCGACAAGTGGGCAAAGTGGCTACCTCACCCCTGCCGTATCGGGGATCCCCACCGCTTCAGAGCGGGGGGCAAAATCAGAAGTGGCCCACAAGTGGGCAAAGTGGCTACCTCACCCCTGCCGTATCGGGGACCCGCACCGCTGCAGAGCGGGGGGCAAAATCAGAAGTGGCCCACAAGTGGGCAAATTGGCTACCTCACCCCTGCCGTATCGGGGATCCCCACCGCTTCGGAGCGGGGGGCAAAATCAGAAGTGGCCCACAAGTGGGCAAAGTGGCTACCTCACCCCTGCCGTATCGGGGTTCTCCGCCGCTTCAGAGCGGGGGGCAAAATCAGAAGTGGCCCACAAGTGGGCAAATTGGCTACCTCACCCCTGCCGTATCGGGGATCCCCACCGCTTCAGATCGGGGGGCAAAATCAGAAGTTGCCCACAAGTGGGCAAAGTGGCTACCTCACCCCTGCCGTATCGGGGATCCCCACCGCTTCAGAGCGGGGGGCAAAATCAGAAGTGGCCCACAAGTGGGCAAAGTGGCTACCTCACCCCTGCCGTATCGGGGATCCCCACCGCTTCAGAGCGGGGGGCAAAATCAGAAGTGGCCCACAAGTGGGCAAAGTGGCTACCTCACCCCTGCCGTATCGGGGACCCGCACCGCTGCAGAGCGGGGGGCAAAATCAGAAGTGGCCCACAAGTGGGCAAAGTGGCTACCTCACACCTGCCGTATCAGGGATCCCCACCGCTGCAGAGCGGGGGGCAAAATCAGAAGTGGCCCACAAGTGGGCAAAGTGGCTACCTCACCCCTGCCGTATCGGGGATCCCCACCGCTGCAGAGCGGGGGGCAAAATCAGAAGTGGCCCACAAGTGGGCAAATTGGCTACCTCACCCCTGCCGTATCGGGGATCCCCACCGCTTCAGAGCGGGGGGCAAAATCAGAAGTGGCCCACAAGTGGGCAAAGTGGCTACCTCACCCCTGCCGTATCGGGGATCCCCACCGCTTCAGAGCGGGGGGCAAAATCAGAAGTGGCCCACAAGTGGGCAAATTGGCTACCTCACCCCTGCCGTATCAGGGATCCCCACCGCTTCAGAGCGGGGGGCAAAATCAGAAGTGGCCCACAAGTGGGCAAAGTGGCTACCTCACTCCTGCCGTATCGGGGATCCCCACCGCTTCAGAGCGGGGGGCAAAATCAGAAGTGGCCCACAAGTGGGCAAATTGGCTACCTCACCCCTGCCGTATCGGGGATCCCCGCCGCTTCAGAGCGGGGGGCAAAATCAGAAGTGGCCCACAAGTGGGCAAAGTGGCTACCTCACCCCTGCCGTATCGGGGATCCCCACCGCTGCAGAGCGGGGGGCAAAATCAGAAGTGGCCCACAAGTGGGCAAAGTGGCTACCTCACCCCTGCCGTATCGGGGATCCCCACCGCTTCAGAGCGGGGGGCAAAATCAGAAGTGGCCCACAAGTGGGCAAATTGGCTACCTCACCCCTGCCGTATCGGGGATCCCCACCGCTTCAGAGCGGGGGGCAAAATCAGAAGTGGCCCACAAGTGGGCAAAGTGGCTAACTCACCCCTGCCGTATCGGGGTTCTCCGCCGCTTCAGAGCGGGGGGCAAAATCAGAAGTGGCCCGCCCACAAGTGGGCAAAGTGGCTACCTCACCCCTGCCGTATCGGGGATCCCCACCGCTGCAGAGCGGGGGGCAAAATGAGAACCGGCCGACAAGTGGGCAAAGTGGCTACCTCACCCCTGCCGTATCGGGGATCCCCACCGCTTCAGAGCGGGGGGCAAAATCAGAAGTGGCCCACAAGTGGGCAAAGTGGCTACCTCACCCCTGCCGTATCAGGGATCCCCACCGCTGCAGAGCGGGGGGCAAAATCAGAAGTGGCCCACAAGTGGGCAAAGTGGCTACCTCACCCCTGCCGTATCAGGGATCCCCACCGCTTCAGAGCGGGGGCAAAATCAGAAGTGGCCCACAAGTGGGCAAAGTCGCTACCTCACCCCTGCCGTATCGGGGATCCCCGCCGCTTCAGAGCGGGGGGCAAAATCAGAAGTGGCCGGCCCACAAGTGGGCAAAGTGGCTACCTCACCCCTGCCGTATCGGGGATCCCCACCGCTGCAGAGCGGGGGGCAAAATCAGAAGTGGCCCACAAGTGGGCAAATTGGCTACCTCACCCTTGCCGTATCGGGGATCCCCACCGCTTCAGAGCGGGGGGCAAAATCAGAAGTGGCCCACAAGTGGGCAAAGTGGCTACCTCACCCCTGCCGTATCGGGGATCCCCACCGCTTCAGAGCGGGGGGCAAAATCAGAAGTGGCCCACAAGTGGGCAAAGTGGCTACCTCACCCCTGCCGTATCAGGGATCCCCACCGCTTCAGAGCGGGGGCAAAATCAGAAGTGGCCCACAAGTGGGCAAAGTCGCTACCTCACCCCTGCCGTATCGGGGATCCCCGCCGCTTCATAGCGGGGGGCAAAATCAGAAGTGGCCCACAAGTGGGCAAAGTGGCTACCTCACCCCTGCCGTATCGGGGATCCCCACCGCTTCAGAGCGGGGGGCAAAATCAGAAGTGGCCCACAAGTGGGCAAAGTGGCTACCTCACCCCTGCCGTATCAGGGATCCCCACCGCTTCAGAGCGGGGGGCAAAATCAGAAGTGGCCGGCCCACAAGTGGGCAAAGTGGCTACCTCACCCCTGCCGTATCGGGGATCCCCACCGCTGCAGAGCGGGGGGCAAAATCAGAAGTGGCCCACAAGTGGGCAAATTGGCTACCTCACCCTTGCCGTATCGGGGATCCCCACCGCTTCAGAGCGGGGGGCAAAATCAGAAGTGGCCCACAAGTGGGCAAAGTGGCTACCTCACCCCTGCCGTATCGGGGATCCCCACCGCTTCAGAGCGGGGGGCAAAATCAGAAGTGGCCCACAAGTGGGCAAAGTGGCTACCTCACCCCTGCCGTATCAGGGATCCCCACCGCTTCAGAGCGGGGGGCAAAATCAGAAGTGGCCAGCCCACAAGTGGGCAAAGTGGCTACCTCACCCCTGCCGTATCGGGGATCCCCACCGCTGCAGAGCGGGGGGCAAAATCAGAAGTGGCCCACAAGTGGGCAAATTGGCTACCTCACCCCTGCCGTATCGGGGATCCCCACCGCTTCAGAGCGGGGGGCAAAATCAGAAGTGGCCCACAAGTGGGCAAATTGGCTACCTCACCCCTGCCGTATCGGGGATCCCCACCGCTTCAGAGCGGGGGGCAAAATCAGAAGTGGCCCACAAGTGGGCAAAGTGGCTACCTCACCCCTGCCGTATCGGGGATCCCCACCGCTTCAGAGCGGGGGGCAAAATCAGAAGTGGCCCACAAGTGGGCAAAGTGGCTACCTCACCCCTGCCGTATCGGGGATCCCCACCGCTTCATAGCGGGGGGCAAAATCAGAAGTGGCCCACAAGTGGGCAAAGTGGCTACCTCACCCCTGCCGTATAGGGGTTCTCCGCCGCTTCAGAGCGGGGGGCAAAATCAGAAGTGGCCCACAAGTGGGCAAATTGGCTACCTCACCGCTGCCGTATCGGGGATCCCCACCGCTGCAAAGCGGGGGGCAAAATCAGAAGTGGCCCACAAGTGGGCAAAGTGGCTACCTCACCCCTGCCGTATCGGGGATCCCCACCGCTTCAGAGCGGGGGGCAAAATCAGAAGTGGCCCACAAGTGGGCAAAGTGGCTACCTCACCCCTGCCATATCGGGGATCCCCACCGCTTCAGAGCGGGGGGCAAAATCAGAAGTGGCCCACAAGTGGACAAAGTGGCTACCTCACCCCTGCCGTATCGGGGATCCCCACCGCTTCATAGCGGGGGGCAAAATCAGAAGTGGCCCACAAGTGGGCAAAGTGGCTACCTCACCCCTGCCGTATCGGGGTTCTCCGCCGCTTCAGAGCGGGGGGCAAAATCAGAAGTGGCCCACAAGTGGGCAAATTGGCTACCTCACCCCTGCCGTATCGGGGATCCCCACCGCTGCAAAGCGGGGGGCAAAATCAGAAGTGGCCCACAAGTGGGCAAAGTGGCTACCTCACCCCTGCCGTATCGGGGATCCCCACCGCTGCAGAGCGGGGGGCAAAATCAGAAGTGGCCCACAAGTGGGCAAAGTGGTTACCTCACCCCTGCCGTATCGGGGATCCCCACCGCTTCAGAGCGGGGGGCAAAATCAGAAGTGGCCCACAAGTGGGCAAAGTGGCTACCTCACCCCTGCCGTATCGGGGATCCCCGCCGCTTCAGAGCGGGGGGCAAAATCAGAAGTGGCCCACAAGTGGGCAAAGTGGCTACCTCACCCCTGCCGTATCGGGGATCCCCGCCGCTTCAGAGCGGGGGGCAAAATCAGAAGTGGCCCACAAGTGGGCAAAGTGGCTACCTCACCCCTGCCGTATCGGGGATCCCCACCGCTTCAGAGCGGGGGGCAAAATCAGAAGTGGCCCACAAGTGGGCAAAGTGGCTACCTCACCCCTGCCGTATCGGGGATCCCCACCACTGCAGAGCGGGGGGCAAAATCAGAAGTGGCCCACAAGTGGGCAAATTGGTTACCTCACCCCTGCCGTATCGGGGATCCCCACCGCTGCAGAGCGGGGGGCAAAATCAGAAATGGCCCACAAGTGGGCAAATTGGCTACCTCACCCCTGCCGTATCGGGGATCCCCACCGCTTCAAAGCTGGGGGCAAAATCAGAAATGTCCAAAAAAAGGGCGGAAATGCAACGTCACCCTTGCATTGTGGGGGGTCCATAGCTAAGGGGACAAAATCAAAAGTGGCTGAATTGGGAGCAGGGACAAAACTCTGGATGTGCAGTCTAAAAGAACAACACCAGAAAAAAAATCGCACAAATGATGTGTGTGCGTCAAAAAACACCCTTAAAACCCCCCCTCGGACCATTTTTAAAAAAAGGGGGGGGTTTTCAAAACCCCCCACGGTATCGGATTTCTCAGAAACCCCCCCCCCTGGGGAAGACGGTCCCCCACCACCCCCTGGGGGATGGTCACCAAGTGACGGTCCCCCACCCCCCCCTGGGGGACCACACCCCTACGGTACACGCACATTTGCAGGCACAGAAATTGCAGCATAAAACAAAAGCACTCAGCATAGGATGTGTTCAAAGGGCCGCCAATGTACGGAGACCTACTCCTTGACCGGCTCGGTGTAAAATTTCTTGGTCCTGCTCCACGTCACCTTGAACTCTTGCACATGCTCACCACTTTCCACTGGAATGCTTTGGGCAACACTCTTGGGTGGTGGTTTTTCCTTCTTGGTAGGAGGCTTGGCAGGCGCAAGCAGATTTTTGGGAACCCATTTCCCTTCGGGAAAATCCCTTGTAAAATACAACTTGTTCCCAAAATTGTGTCCCATGCCCCACACACCACGGGCACTCTTCACCCACACAACCTCCGTGTCAGAATTCAGGTCACTATCATCATCCGTTGTGGGCGCATCAAGCAATTCTTCGGCAGAAGTCAAGCTAGACACATCACTTTCTGCCCCACCGTCTGCATGCCTTGCACTGTCCGGAGCATCCAAACCACCACCGGAAGAGTCATCATCAGTGGAAGAAATCACAGAACGTGAATCTGAATCTGAATCTGAATCTGAATTTCAATCGGATGAGGATGAACCTTGTTCATCTTCATGTTCCCGGAAATATGCACTATCGAGCAATTGCGAAAACTTCAAGCCATCCGGGAAGTAGGCAGCCAAAGTGGCCCCACGCAATGCATCAGGCGGAGAGGGAGCACGTGGCAGAGAAAGGCGCCGAACAAACGCACGGTCGTGCAAGACGGTCTTGCCATCGCGGTCATAAGAGATGCGGCGCTATGCATCACCGTGCTCTCAATGTCCAACGACCTGCGCCAAAACAGGGCCCCCCGTGGAGCGGATAAACATCACACTTGTCCCAGGGGGAAACATGGTTGTGTTGTCAAGTTCCATTTCAGCGAAAGTGAGCAAAATGTCCTGCCATGAGTGCAAGGGATGCAAGTGGTAGTGCCCCACAACACGGCCACCCACAAAACAACACAATGAGCCGCAACGAAAAATTCTGGGTTGACCAAGTGACGGTCCCCCACCCCCCCACCCCGGGGAACGACAAGGGGTGGGGAACGACACCGGGGGGGGGGGGGGTACTTGCAGTTGCTGCATGCGGCATTGCGGTAATCTACCTTCTGCGCTACTTTGCGGCAGAATGAATCTCGCAACACTTGGCGATCTATGGGGCAATGGGCAGTGGAACTCCTCAAGTAGACTGCCTCACTGCCTTCGGGCAGTGGGCAGCGGAACACCTTCTGTACACTACCTCACTGCCTTGACACTACCTCACTGCCTTGGGGCAGCCCGCAGTGGAACTCCTTCTGTACATTGCCTCGCTGCCTTGGGGCAGTGGGCAGTGGAACTCTTGCGGCACACCGCCGCACTGCCTTGGGGCAGTGGGCAGTGGGACTCCCGCAGTACACTGCTGCACTCCCTGCACTCACTGGGAGCACTAAGCAGCGGAACTGTTGCGGCACACTGCCACAATGCCTGGGACACTAGGCAGTGGAACTCCTTCTGTACACTGCTGCACTGTCCAGGGGCAGTAGCCCGTCTTTCTCAAAACCTAATCTGAAAGTGGCCCCAATACCACTAAGACGATACATTTCCATTGCCAAGCTACACGTGTTCACCAATTGGGAAACAATGTGTGCTTACCAATTTGGAAAACCCTGCTTCCAGTTTGATGATGTTCCACTGCCCACTGCCCCAAGGCAGTGCGGCAGTGCACAACAGGAGACCCACTGCCCGCTGCCCGAACGCAGGGTTCCACTGCCCACTGCCCCCCGGCAGTGCGGCCGTGTACGGCAGAGGAGTTCCACTGCCCACTGCCCCCAGGCAGTGCGGCACTGTGCTAGTGTGCTGAAGGAGTTCCACCGCCCACTGCCCCAAAGCAGTGTGGCAGTGTTTGTTTGGGGGGCTGAATGTATGTCTGAGAGGGTTTGGATGCAACATTTTTCTTCGCACACGTGTGCTCACTCGCCTCTACTCACCATTTAACAATGGAGTTGCGCCAAAAAAAATGTTTTTCATGTTTCAAAGTGCAACAAAAAATCAGATGCAAATTGTTGGGTTTTTGACGGGGGGAATTCGCTTTGCATAGCTGCTGAACTGCCCGTTCTGTCGACTCGCCTATCCGTGCCTTGCACCTGCACAATGTGCAGACAGCAATACAAATATTGGCAATAGAGGGCTGACTGGGTTTGAAAGACACAGTGTAGCCATTGTTATGGCTGCGCCAAATCCTTGGCCTTTTGACTGGAGCATAAGTAGTGGGTGATACTGTTCACCCGCAAGCGCCGCCTTAATGAGTTGCAACAAAAGACATCAGCCGCAACACACACAGCACCCTCCCCTCCCTGGCTATGACAAAACGAAAGTTTATCGGTAGGTTGCCTGCACCTGACAACTTTTCCAATTTCTTGTTGTGTCAGCAGTCCAGGATTTCCTACAATGATGCATCAGATGTGACAAGTCTGCGTTGGTGAGCAAAACATCCAGCCCTCATTTAGCAATAAAACTGTGGCACTTTTCAACTGTGGCACACTAAAGCAAATTGAAATTAAGGTCTGTGTGTACATTAAAAAATTCAAAACATTCCCATTCCAATCATGCTTTATTTGTCTCTTTTATGAAAAACAATCAAAATCAAATTCCAAATTGTCCTAATTTCGCATTGTGAAAAATCGAAATCTACATTTTGCTTGGATGTTGCAGATCTGATGGACCGGAGGTATGCTGCCCATCACAATGTACTGGCAGAACTGATGCACAGCATGGAACTGGATGAGGATATTGATGACAACCAGGGAGTGGAGGGCAGCGAGTGCATGGGACGCGGAGGCAGCCCTGGACACTTGACTTGTGCATTCTGAAATGCGTAACATGTGCAGGCACAGACTAGCAATGCCATTCCAAGGGGACATTGTGGCCCCCGGTGTGCTGTGCATGGGTATTGTGTGCCTGCAGGCAATATTGTGCAGAGGCACCCTGTCGTGAATGAAGAACAGTTTTAGGAGTGTGCTTGTGTCCCCTTCCTCAACCATGAGAGAGGGAATAGTGCGCCCTTCGGTGCCGGATTTCATGGTGGCTGATCAACGGCAGGAAGAGAACCGCTGACACAGCGCCCCCCGCCCCCCCCCCCAGGTTTGGCGGGGCTCCAATTGCGCCCTACCACTTGTGTAGGCCGAAGTCAGGGAAACAATGGTTAGGCAATGCCGGCATGCTTGGCAAGACCTTGCTCACGCAAGGGGAGAAGGGGCGTATCTGCAATTGGAAGTCTGAACTCGCACTGTTTCACAGAGCAGTGGCACAAAGCATGTCCGACAGATGCAGGTGCCCCACTGGCGCTGCGATCCGACGGCTGAACGCCCAAACACTTTTGTCTCGTTGCAGTCATCTTTACAATCCAGATCAAAGCAAAGGCATTCGCACACATTCACACCGGCCCTGAAGGCGGCGCAGCCTGGGCCCGATCGCAGCTCATGGAAAGGGGCCTCGGACAAGGGGTCGGGGGCGGAGGATCAGGGGGGCTGTGTGGGGCCTGCCCTGTTGAAAAAGGGGGTTGGGCGGTGGTAGGACTTCGTGCCATCAGGGGAAATCCCAGAGCCCGTGCTGCGCACCTTGGCCCCCACTTGGCATGCGGGGTGCGCAACACCAGCGCGGTGGTGGGGGCCACGCATCGCTCCACGGACCCTCCGCTGAGGAGCCCGGATTAGGAGGCCCGTGGGATTGGCACCAAGTTTAAGCATGGCATGCAAGGGTCCGCAATAGAAAAAGGTGTGGCTTGGGGGTGTGGCACGTCTGTGGCACGCAGCAACCGAAGCCTCGGCCATCCCTATACAGTGGGAAGCCAAGTGCAGTCGGCCGAAATGCCCGCGACACCCAATTTGTTGAGAAAGACAGGGGACCGCCGGGCGTCGCGTACACGTGAGACCGGCTCCTGTGCCCGCAATGTTGTTGAGCCCCCTCTCGCCCTCTGTCAAACCCTGCAATCCAACGACGAAGCCACGATTACGACCGCGTTCAGCAAAGTGGGCAGTGCCGACGCTGCAGGGCTGCAGGCAGAGTTTTCCTTAAAAGGGGGGGGGGGATCCAAGGGGGACCCCCGGGTCCAGGAGACCCTGAGTTGTTGGAGGCGCCGAAGAAATGTTTTGGCCTCAACAGACTTGCGCCGAAGGCGCCAGAGAAAATTTTTCATTGGCCGAAGACCCGGAGAAAAGTTTGCCCAATCACTTAAGAGGGGGTGGGGGGTGTCAGACCCCCCCCTGCCCCACCCCCGTAGGAGATGCTGAGTTGTTAAGCAAAAACTCTGCTGCAGGGCACCAGCAACCATCATCATCGCAACGCGAAGTCCTGCCGCACGGCAGTGAATTGGCACGTGAAACCCCCCGATTGTCGACCACATTGCTGACCGCAGGGACGTGGTCGGGGTCCGCACTGTCGCGTGCATCTTCTCAAGGCACCAAGAGCCGCCGGCGGGGGCGCGGTCCGGGACACAGCCGCCCAGAGCACCGGCGCTCCGGGCGGCTTTGGTGCCAGTGAGCCATCCATGCCGGCTGCTGGAGGCCTGGGGGGAATGCGTAGCTCGGGGTTTGCGGGGATCGAGCACGACTGCCGGGCCCCGCCCACGAAAGGGGCTCAGTTGTCTGGTCATTGACCCCCCCCCCCCCCCCGGCCGCATTGGTGGTGGTTGTGCGTCCACGGGCACACGGCCAGAGGCCCTTTCCGGCTACACAAGCGGGTGGTGCCCCCCACGAGGGTCGGCAATGGGACGCACCGTACTGCTCAGTCTGGGTTAGTGGCCGTGTGCCGGGGAGGGGGGGCGGAGGCCCCTCAACCCGCCCCCACCACCGGCGCACGCGGCTGGAGCACGGAGGACCGGCCCAAACATGCGGTGTCAAACACAACGCCGTCTCGCTCGGGTAAAGGCCCTGCGATGCATCGGATTTCCGACAAAACCGAGGACGGCGCCCGGTTTCTGCCACGGCGCAAACCCGCAGCCGTCCGCCCTCGTAGCGCCAACCCCCCGGCGAGTGCCCGTAATGGACCAGCCGGTGCCCCCCCCCGGTCGGTGGCGCGGCCCTCCAGTTGCTCGACCCTTCATCGCGTTGGAGGGTCGAAGGGGGGGCCCCGACGTCGCATGCGCCACGCAACGCCGCCCCAGCAGCGCTTCGCCCGGCGCCGGCCCCTCTCCGGGACCCCTCCCCCCCCTCGCCCCCCCCCCCCTCCGGTCCGCCCGGTCCGCGCGGTGGCGATGTTTGTGTCCATTGCTTTGGTGTGCGTTTGGGGGGGGGGGGGGTTTGGGCTGTGCTCTCCGTGTGCCCGATGAGAGGCTGATGGGCTCACGGGTTGCCCCCGCGGGGGAGAGCCGGGCGAGGCACACCCACACCCACCGGGTCCACCGCGCGGCGGGCGGGCCCGGGCCCACGCCTTCCGATCGTGCGGGCGAGCGTCGCGGGCGCCGGGGTGACCGGGGCGCGGCCGGGCTCCGTGCGGTGCTGGTGGGGCGGGGGGGGGGGGCGATGATGCAGGCGCTCGGGCCGCCCGGCGTCCCCATCCGGACCCCCGAAGCGGCGGGTCCACGGCAGCACACAG